>VWPU01017031.1:0-65673 GCA_013398955.1 Callaeas wilsoni | reverse complement strand
AGGAGAGGACTTGGTGACAATGGAGAATTGCTGCTGAGTGAGTGGCAGGGAGGGCAGCAGCTGGAAGATTGCTATCTGCCTGCTGTTGCGTGTCTGGCATTTCTTTGGGTGTCGGGACTGTATTCACTTGGAAACATTCATGGTGTGTCCTACCTCAGGATAGAGCTCCGTGTGGAAATGGGAACAGCTACTGATGGAGACGTGGCTTATAAGAGAAGACACCTGACCCCTTTCCTACTCCTTTCCCTTGAGTCTGACAGAAACAACTGCACAAAAGTACATCCCAACAGACATCCTGCACGCAGGAACAGGACACTGCCAAAGCCAATCTCTTAGGAAGCACTGTGAGGAATACAGAATCACAGAACCATTCAGGCTGGAAAAGACCTGTAAGATCATTGAGTCCAACCTTTGACTGCTCACTGAGTGCCACATCCAGTCATTTCTTGAATACCTCCAGGGATGGTGACTCTGCCACCTCCTTGGGCCTCCATTCCAATGTTTAACAACCCCTTCCATGAAGAAATTCCTCCCGATGTCTAAACTGAACCTCCCCTCACACTCCTCGAGGCTATGTCCTCTTGTCCTGTCACTGGTTGCCTGGGAGAAGAGCCCGACCCCCACCCGGCTGCACCCTCCTGTCAGGGAGCTGTAGAGGGTGATAAGGTCTCCCCTGGAGCCTCCTTGTCTCCAGGCTAAACAGCCCCAGCTCCCTCAGCTGCTCCTAATAGCACTCACTCTCTAGACCTTTCTCCAGCTCCGTTGCCCTTGTCTGGACACGCTCCAGCTCCTCAATGTCTTTGTTGTTGTGAGGGGCTCAGAACTGGACACAGCACGTGAGGTGTGACCCCACCTGTGCTGACTACAGAGGGACAATCATTTCCCCGCTCCTGCTGGCCACACGATTCTTGATACAAAATAGTTGCCACAGAAAGTGCACAACTTTCTTTCCTGGAGTATGCCATGAGGGCAAGGCTATGGCACAATATAAACTGGTCACTAAGTAGTTTCTTCCATCATCAAAGATTTTATAGGTACAGAGGTTACACTGTGAAGATACGGATGCGTTCTTCAACCTTCTTTTTCTCATGCCCTTGAGCATTTGGCTGTTGCTATTTCAGGGAAAAAATCTTGGAATTCAATGAATGTTTCAGTTGCAGACTCATTAAGGAAAGCAAGAGTTTGAAGAGGAGAAAAATAGTGCCCGTGGCTGATCAGAGAGACCTGGCTGCAACCATCTGCCCCATCAGAGATCACTTGTGAAGCCCTAAGTCACTTGGTCTCTCAGTGCCTCAGTTTCCCATTTATAAAAAAAATGGGACTACATTGCTCTAAGTCAGAAATGTTATAGTGATAAATACATAAAAAAATTCTACATAACTCAGATATTTTTTGAACAGGAGCTGCAAGTGGCTTAAGATAAGCTAACCACAGATAGACTATGTTGTGTTTAAAGTTTGTAGCAACAGACTTTTAAACTGCAGGCTGTAACTGTGGCCAGGAAGCCCTCATGTTTTCAGAGCACATCAAGATTTACACAAAAGATCACTGTGAAGTTGGCTGCTCTTCTGAGCCCTAGGGAGGCATGTCAAGAAATAATTTCAGCTCTTTGCAGACATTTAACTACAGACTCACTCTGCATCTAAGGTTATGTGCTGTGAACCCAGCATTTGTCATATCCACGCCGTACGCATCCACTGCCCATGAATAAACTTTTGTATCTGCATTTCTACCAGCTCTGCAGGAACATGAGCATGGTGGCTGGCTTGCTGGAGGTGTATCCCTGGTCCTTAGTGTGGAACTGATTTCAATTTTTTTCAATTCTACTTCCTGCAATACAGGGAAAAGCCTTACCACTATTTGCATGTCCCTTTATGATCTTGTTTGTAGTCATGAAACATTGGGCTCAGGTGCTTGATACGCTTCTTGCTCAGCACAGCCCTTGTTTCAGTCCTTCCAGAGGGTGTCAGACCACAGAACCAGCACTGAGCACGAGCTGGTTTCACTGGCAGTGTACCTGGAATGAGGCAAGGATGTAGCTAAGGGACTGTGAAAAGGGAAAGCATGCGTGGCAGAAGGAAGATATCCATTGCGTGCTGCTGTCACTGCAGATTTCTTTTGTGCATAACAATAAAAAAAAAAGCAGCGCACAAAAATGAGGCCTGGAGTGATCAGCAGTAGATCTGGAATGAAATCAGGAAGAGGGTTAGCTTCCTCAAACTATGAACATCCAGTGCTATCTGAAAAACAGCTTTTAGTCAAAAATTAATTTACTTGGAGATTACAGGTCAAGTGTAGTCTCTGTATTGAAGGAAGTTCATTAATATGTTGGTTTGTTTGTGCATAATAGCAGCTACTGTGAGATAACAGGCCTCACAAGCTTTAGTGGGGCCCCTGATAGCATTCATGCCTCGAGTTTGTCAGCTGTGGGGTGGGCTTGAAATCTAATGCAAACACATAAGCCCCGAGTGCTACAAGGAAGTCTTCCTCGGTGTTCAAAGTCCTCCTAGAACTGCACTGAAAAAATACATCATTATCTTCACCTGCCTCTTTGAGAGAGCTTCCAAAAGCTCCTTCTGGAGCCCTCCTGGGATCCAGGAGTTGTAATGAGCACTGCAGAAAGTGGCTACCTGCAGCAGCTGCTCATTTTCTGCTTAGCTGCAGGTACCTGCACCTTGTGGCACAGCAGCTCGTGCCACAGAGGGAGTTATTTGTTCAGACCAGGACTATGCAAATTTCTTGAAGTTTTATTGAGGTTTGTGGGTGACTCAGCTCTGAGCTGAAGGTTGTCTGTATTTCTCAGAAAACCACCTTTGTAACTCTGCCCTGCATCTGATGTCCAGGTTCGATGGATCTGATTGCAGCCTTTCAGAACTGCTGGTGGTCATGAAAATGACAGGCTGGGAAAGCTGGGGCTGCTCAGCATGGAGAGGAGAGAGCTTCAGGGAGACCTTGGAGTACCTTCCAGTGCCTTGAGGGGCTACAAGAGAGCTGGAGAGAGACACTTCCCAAGGGCGTGGAGTGATTGGACAGGGGGAGATGATCTTAAGCTGAAGGAGGGAAGGTTTAGAATAGATTTTAGGAAGAAATGTTTTATTGTAAGGGTGGTGAGGCACTGGGCTTGAAGCTATGGACTCCCCACCTCTGAAAGTGTTCAAGGCCAGGTTGGATGGGGCTCTGAGCTCTAGTGGAAAGTGTCCCTGACCAGGACAGGGAGCTGGAACAAAATGGTCTTTAAGGTCCCTTCCAGCCCAAACCATTCTGTGATTCTAAAATTACATTTTGATGATAGACTACTAGTAGGTTACTAGAATTTTGTGTTGTTTACTCAAGCCTCAAGTGTAGTATCAATTAACTTCAAGCTTTTTTAGGGGGAAAGTGTTTCATTTCAAGTTTAAAAGATATCACTGAAAGCTGGTGTAATAAGTGTTTGCACAGTGAAGTCACTACTCATGACTGAGCTTTGAAATATAACACTGAGATGAAGAAAGCAAAATGGTAGATAGTAAATGTGTTTATTTAAATCAGATTTGGTTCTGAGGTTGGTTTTTTTTTCATTTGTTATTCTCAGTCGTCTCGGTTCTGCAGATTACTCATCAGTACTCTGGCCTCAATCCAGCTAAAGTACTTAAGTAAGTGCATAACTTTAACTAACACGAATAATCCTGTATTCAATGCCAGCAAATCAAGACACACATCAATGTGGGCTCACTGTCTTCTTTTCCATTCACTTTAAATTAATTCGTGGATGCTTACCTGTTTTTTACCATTAGTAGTAGCTTAATCTGTTCTGTTTGGTTTTTTGGTTTTTTGGTTTTTTTTTAAATGTACATTTCTCACAAGAAAATATCTACTATAATCATGCTTGGTACCTGATTGCTGCAGCTGTCTCCAACAATAATTCCCCCTTCCTCTTAAATGAGCCCCTGAGTGTGATGAGAGGTTGGTCCTCTTTCAAAGAGCCTAAAGAGCACTCAAGCATATGTGTAAAAACAGCTGAAGTATGTCTTTTTGAGCATAAATAACAAATGTTTAAGACAAGAACACTTAAAAACTCTGGGAGAGATTAAAACTAAGTGGCATCCCTGTGTTCGCAGTCAGGTAGAACACTTGTAACATCTGTATTCATAACAAACTCAGGTTAGTTCCTCATAAGTACTTGACTTCTTTGGAAGTTGTGTTCAAAAGAACAGAATTTAAATTGTTGGCCTGTTTGATTAATAACGTGTCACACTGATAATTTTGATTTGGACTCCACCTATACTCAACATGAGTAATCTGAGGAAGGAATGTTGGCCACAAGGGCTTGTCTAGAGAATGTCTCTGATATTCTTGACTCTAAACTCCACCTTATCTGAGTAGCAGTGATATAGGATCAGACACACAGCTTTACAGATTAGAGGTTATGTAAACAAATCCTGCCTCTTCTCTACTCCTGCCTTGATTTCTCTCTAGGAATTTAGCTTGGGATCTAGTCTACTCCTCCATATTTTACTTTCTTTGAAGTTTATTTTTCAGAAGTGCTTAACTCTTCTCTCACTGGGACCATTTTTCTTTGCCTTAAACTGAGGTGCTGGAGGACACTGTTTGTGTGTAAAACAGGTTCTTTGTTTCTGGTGTGAGATCAAAGGAAGTTCTGTAAATCTATTCTGTTTCTCAATTAAGTCAGGAACAAAACTCAATGGGATTAAAGTTCATTTCCAGACAGAAATATTTAGGAAGGGCTCACCACTAAAAATGTGAAATCTCTCTGCACATTCATTTCATGTATCTCCAGGGTAAGCAGATCCCAGAACTCAGTGTTGCAGCAAGGATTTAGTGAAATGAAAATTGTCCATTTCAACATCTTTCCTAGTGCAGAATGCACTCCATTTTTATTTAATTTTTTAAAAATTTATTTAGGATTTGCCTAAAATTTATTGTTGTTCCATTTGTTATCCATTTGACCTACTAAAGATCCCCAACTGCTTATCACTAATAATTAACTCTGTAAAGTAGTTAATATCATAGCTACTGTTATGTGAGAGGACACCTGCAGCAGGAGGCTAGTTACTAGTTATAAAATGTAAAAGCAATATACAGTTGTTCTGTATTTCATGCCAAAAGACTCCTGCTTAGGACCACTGGGCGAGTCATAGTCTAACGATAATGAGATGAAGTAAAAAAATTCTTCCAGGGTAGAGTTCTTATCCAAGAGGAAACTCTGTCTGAGCTGTTTTGAAATGAAATCATTAGAGTTTCTACAGCCTCACTGTACATTCTAGAAAGATATTTCGAATAGATACTCTTGCTGCCTCACTTTCATACCTGCCGTGGGACAGTTGTGTCCCTAAATCATCAAGGGCCGCTCAGATTAGGGACAGAGCACCCAGCTGACTCCAGTAAGGATCCAATGGGGAACATTGTCAGTGCCAGCCTTTTTTATGGGGCTTGGTTACTCTGTTCTAAACAAATTGCAAAATCTGAGCCGTCACCACCTTCACTTACACATACTACACACGAACGTGATTATCACATTTAATATTTCAAAAGCCTTTTAGGACTAAAGCAGTTTTTATTGCATTCCTTCTGGATATGGGAAATAAAACCTCTAATCCCGTATTTGAGGCATCCCTTTCCTTACTGGTTTGCTTGGTGCTGGAGCAGAGTTTCTTTAGAATAAATGGTAGAAATTACAGCTGCTCTGGTCACCCTGAGCTTTCTGAGGTGAGGACTCTGTGTCAGAGCAGGTCCCGGGCTATGCACTGGGACCATGTCCTCAAACCCGCGACAGGCTCGGGGACTGCCACCCTGGCAGCCTTTGCACCACGCAGGAGCCATTTCGGATACAGAAGAGTTCCAAGCTGGGATCCTGACCTCAGCCTCACTGATTCAAGTGTTCTCAGCTGCCATAAACCCACTGAGATCAGTTACCACACTCTGGCAAAAAACAAGTAGGAGTTTAATTTACAATTTAACCAGCAGATTAAACCTCTTTTCCTGATAACTTGTCCTTTTCCACTTCACAAACCAGGCTAAATTAAACCAAAAATAAGCAGGAAGTGTTCTAAATTAATTTTGCACAGGTTGCAAGAGAATAAATGTATTTATGACATACATTTGGGAAAAATTGTAAGTTGTTTTTTGACAGCTCATCAGGAGAAGAGTTGTTAACTACTTCAGTTGTGTAGAACTGTAATTGTAGTATGGAGCAGTAGCAAATGGTGGGAAAATTAGCATTCGTAGTTTACTCTTGCATTCAAAATGGCTTTGCCTTGATTTGCATTTAGATGGGAATTCCTTCTGTTGCTCTTCAATCCATTAGGTTTTATAAGGTAAGTAGCCTTTTTTTTTTTTCCTGAAGTGCTGGGAAGGGCATTCAGTTTTACTGCTGAGCTGTGCAGGTGGCACCGCAGCAAATCCATATTAAGCCATCAGGAAAGAGAAAGGCAGCCTTGAATTTACCTGGGAATGGCTATTTCTGAATAAAGCATAGGTAACATTTTTGTTTCAATGCCTGAGTTAGTCTGTTCCACACAGACTTGTGATTTGCAGCAGCATTTCTTTTTTTAGGTTGTTCTTTCTATTCCTACCCAGTCATCAAAGACCAGTATGTAATCTTTATTATTACTCAGAAAATATTTGCTTTAGAATTTTTCTATTTCAGAATTAAGGCTACTTGTTTGAAGGGAGGCAGAAAAAGAAAATTTACATTTGTATTAGATGGTTAGTAAACTGGGTTTTGTACATAACATACATATAAAGAATTCTCATTGAATTATCATACTAAGACTACATATATTTTTCTAAAGATTGGACAAAAATAGAAAATAAAGAAAACAAGTCTGGAAAGGACATTAAAGTTAATTTTCCCCCACAGCACAATCAACTATATGGAAATAATAATGAACAAATAGGGTTTTTTAACCTAATGCTAAAAGCCCCCTGTGATGGAGATTTTAGAGTTTATTTCAGCAGATTGTGCTGGTGCTTAATTTCTGTTACACTCAGAAAACTCTCCCAAAGTCCAGCCTAAGAATTCTTTGCTAAAGATAACTTCTCATCCCATAACCAGTGGACCCAGAAGATAGTTAATCACTTTTCTTCTTCCCAAAGCACATTATGTTTGGAGACTGTTGTGGTATTTTCCTTCAGTCTTCTTTTTCTGGCGTTGTGGGTTTTTAGGGGCTTTAGTTGTTTTGTTTCTTTGTTTGTTTGGGTTTTTTGGGTTTGTTTTGGTTTGGTTTTTTTGGGGGGGGTTTGTTATTGTTGGTTTGGTGTGGTTTTTTGTTTGTTTTTTTTTCCGCTTTGTAGATGAAGAAACTGGGAAGTTTTCAAGTTCTTCTTTACAGGTCATGTTTTCTGATCACCTAGATCATTGCTGTTCCTTTTTTTTTAGACTCTCTTAGTTCATTCTTGAGTTTAATCCCTAAAACTGAATTCAGTATCCCAGCTGGCATCTAACCAGGGAATGTGTAGAACAGATGCTCCATGTCTTACCTATAACACATTTGTAAATAGTGTGACTTTTTTCTTCATTTCCAAGAAACTGACATTGTAGTCTCACATTTAGTTTCACTCCCAGGTCTTTTCCTTGCGTGACTTCTGAAAGTCGATCCGTTCCCATGTTATTTTTGCATTTGATTATTGTGTAACACACACTACTTACCCATATCAAAGTGCATCCTGTTTTTCAAAGCACTGCAGCGATTTTCAAGATTATTTTAAGTTCTAGGGCTGTCCCTAAAAGAGCAGCTTCTTTTACCATTGAGTCACTTTGAGTCATTTGAAAATGTGGTCAGGTTATTCATTATTTCTTCATTGAGTCATCAGTGGAAACACTGAATGATGTCAGACAGGACACAGACCTCCATGGAACCCTCTCTTAAACCCTTCCAGTTAGATAAAGAAACCTTAGTACCTTCCTTGAGAATGTTGTTGTGACCTTTAGCAGTTGTTTCACCCAGACAATCTGGTTTGTTCGTGTGCATGTCAGGCAAGAGAGTGTCAAAATCCCAGTGAACTCACACTGCATCTGCTCCCCACAGCACTTCCAGCCTCTCATTCGAGAGAGTGCCTTGGCTTTGGTTGCACACCTTGGCTGTTACTGATGATCCTCCTTTCCTCTATCTGCTGAAAATGGGGGTAGTTGCTCTCTTACACATCTTGGAATCAAACTAACACCAAAGAGTGTAAGGCAAGATGGCAGGAAACGATATAAGAAATGATCTGCTGCTGATGTTAATTGTTCACATCCCTGAACCATCCCTATGACTTAAACACTTAGAATGCTCTTATGACAAGAATGGGATTCCTTCAGTAGGTCACAGGACTCAAAGGACTCCTAGATTATCAGAAAAAAGAAACACAGATTATCAGATAAGGTTTAATGTATTCACTGTAAGTGCATCTATAATTTACAGGACTGATTTTACTTCCACAGGGTGTTAGTCACTCCTCACTCCCTTTACCCTAGGAAGCTAAAGAAAACAGCCAGAGACAAAGTAAGCAGTTACCTATTAAAATTTACATTCCAGCCTTCCCAGAAATCCTAAAATCTCATTTGTTTACATCTACCTTTTATGACTTTTGCTGTTGTATCAACCATGAATTGTTTTAATTTGTCTCTGTAAAGACTGATGCCACTGCAGTATTAAGGTTGTGTTGTAGGTCCATGTTTTTTTGGCATAAATAACGTTCCTGTAAAAATGTGGCAAAGAAGAAATGTATTCAGGCAGTTTTGGGTTTGCACATATTTACCTTCTAAACTTTTCTCTCTAGCATTTATGTTGCCTGGCAGTATTTAGGATACAAGTGTGTACTGTCCTGTCGCAGTGGGTGTCTCAAACAGTTAAATTGGGTTACCTGACACACTCTGATAACAAACTTTTGAAGCATAATTTGGATAAATCCTTTGGTTATAGTTAAGGGAAATCTTCTGTGGCAGTAGAACAAATAATCTCAAAAAACCAGGTAGGAAATGTTACAATATATAATAGCACCCTATTGGAAATTACAGGTCCTTTTAAAGAAATATTTTTTCTTTAGCCAGTAATCCTTTTGTAAAATGACAGAAGGAGTTTGTAGAGAGACAGTACTGTTAAAAATGTGTTCTAATTTGTCTAATCCTGTCCACAAAGAACAGGACACTGTTTTGACTATGATTTAGGCTGACTTAAGAGTGGGTTGCTCCCAGAAGGTGTGGTCCCACTGTCACTCCTGCCCTGGACAATTCACATGCCAGTGCTGATACAACTAAACAGTGAGCTGGATCAGGAGCTGATCTGGATAAAACCCAATCTTTTCTTTTAGTCCCTTTGGTTTTCAGCTGCATCAGTTTCCTGTTCTGACTCACTGTGTTGCCTACAAGCCAAAAGGAGCCAGAATGCAAAGCGAGGAGCAAAAGGAATGCCACGATCAGCAGCTTGTTCCAAAATTGGTTCAAACAAATCGTGAGCCTGCAGGCACAATGAAGGATGGGGTTTCAGCCCTTAGTTCTCCATTTCCTTTGGGTTTCTTTTTTGAGCAAGGTGGATGGTACAACACGCTTCCATTTCAAATCTCTGTTGTATATTAAATTACTGCCTTTTTATCATCTCGAGTTTCTCATAGTACTCTAGGTGTGGATGTGGATTCTGCCACTGTAAAACCCTGATCTTGCAGTGAGCTCTGAGGTTCGCAGCTCAGTGTAGCACGAAATTGGCTTAACTGACTTCTTATGAACACACTGTGTTCTGTCGCAGGTGAAATTCAATGCACACCTTTCAAGTCTCGGTGTCACTTCCAGCTACAAACAACCTCGGAGTTGTATTTCCTCATGGCAGGTGCTTACTAGATAATTATGGGGAGTAAATGAAAAAAAAAAAAAAACAAAACCACAAAATCATGGCAGTTATTTTCAATCAGATATGTCGTCTTCTTCTTCTTCTCTTTGGTTGGGAAAAGATGTTAAAAACTCTTATCACTATCAAGGTACAAGATAAGGAAGATAAATAATTTAGAGCTTTTAAAGCTAGCTCCCAGAGATAATTAAAAGCTTCCAAAGCATTTTGATTAGTAGGCTGAAAATATCATAAATTAATATGAACTGCTTTGGTATCTTGTGTGACTGGTCAGAGCATTTACTGAAATACTAGAACGTCTTAAAACCACACCTATGAATGAAATATTTTACATTTTTCTTTTCAAAGGATCTTTACAGTAAAGAACTGGTATTGTTAACTTCCTCATATATCCTTAAAAGTGTCCTTAGAAAGAGGCAGCTTGGGAAAAGAAAAAACTGCTTGAAGCTTTNGCAGCTTGGGAAAAGAAAAAACTGTCACCAGCAGTTAGTTTCCTTGCTTGAAGCTTCGCTGGACTTGAGAAATTACAAGACAGCTGTTTTCCCATAAATTTTGGGTCTCTCTCCATCATAGTTTTAGTCTCATTATCTTTCACACTTCCCTACGTTTTATGCACGTTACTGTGCTATCCCAGGTCTAATCAACCTTCCCTCCTGGAAGGGCTTGCTGAACTTTTGAAGCCTGAGCTTCCCCTTGGGACCAGTAGGTTTAAAATGTTCCCTAATGACTCCTGTGACTCCTTTGGAGCACCATCCATGTGTGTCTGCCCACAGGCTCCGCTGCCATTGCCAAAGAAATAATCCGTTTATCCCCTTCTGCAGCATCCGTGTCTGAACGGGTCCTGCTGAGCTTCCTAAGCAGCCAGTGGGGACCTGCTCATTACAGTTAAGGAAGCCCAGCTAAAGCTTACCACACCTCGCTGTCAAAATAAATGTAAATGACGGATCTACTTCGAATATTTCCTTATTTCCCTCGCTTCTGCTGTAGGCTGGCTGAGGGGCTCTGATGCAGATTTGGGTGCAGTAACCATCCCTGGTAAACCGAAGCCTCCCGTGGTGTGAGCCCCGTCCTTCAGGCACTGCTACCGGGGCTGCTCTGGGAGGGCAGAGCCGCGCCGCTTTCCCGGGAGACGCCGACATTCGGGCTCATCTTGAATTGTAACTTAATCTGGAATTGTTTGAAATGGATACGAGCGCGCCCGTGCCCAGAGCGGGTACCCCGGGATGGAGCGGGCACCTCGGGATGCAGCGGGTATCCCGAAATAGGGAACAGCCCGGGATAGAGGGTACCCCGCGATGGCGGATATCCCGGAATAGAGGGTACCCCGGCACAGAGGGGGTATCCCGACATGGAGGATATCCCGAGATAGAGCGGGTACCCCGACAAAGAGGACACCCCGAGACAGAGAGGGTACCCCGGGATAGAGGGCACGCCGGGATGGCGGTACCCCGGGATAGAGCGGGTATCCCGGGATAAAGGGCGCCCCGGGACCGGGATAGCGGCTCGGCGCACTGCGGGACCTCCCGTCACGCACAGGGGAAACCCCTGAACACCTCTACACCCCCCCGGGGGGCAGTGGAACCATCCGCTTCCCCGCCGCTGCCTCGCAGGTGAACGCGCGGGAGCGTACCAACCCCCGCTGGCGGGGGGAGAGGAGGGCTTCCCCCGGTCCACCTTCTGTCGCACCGCTCTAGTCCAGGGCAGCCCGGAGAACAACCGAGCCTGCGGAACAAGCTGCGAAAGGCGGCTGCCCCGGCAGAGCCTTCAGGGCACTAAGCCTCCCCCTACTTCTTCTCCCTTTTCCGCGCGGAAGTGGTAGCTCCCTCCCCCTCCTGCCGCTGACCAACGGGCTCGACTGCAGCAAAACGGAACGTACCAACCGCTCCGCCGGGGGGAGGGGGGAGCGGCGAGGCGTGGCGGGAAGCGCCGTCCTGCGAACGGGCGCTCGGGGAGCCGCTCCCGCTGAGCGGGGAAGAGGCGGCGCCCGCAGGAGGCACGGCCGGGGAGCCCGTGGGGAGCCCGGGGCTTCACCCGGGGGTTCCTGGGCTGGGGGAGGGCGAGCCTCGGTTCCTCCCCCCGGTTCCTCCCCCCGCGGTGTGTGCGAGCGGCAGCGTGTGCGGAGGCCGAGGGGCAGCAGCCGCCGTCCCGCCTTCCCTCCCCTCCGCCCGCTCCGCACCGCCACTCCCCGCCCGATGCCGCCGCGGGGCCGGTGAGTCCGCGCCTGGATGCTCATCTCCTTCTCCTCTCTTCCCTCCCGCAGGCGGCGGCAGCGGCTCCGGCTCCCTCGCAGCTCCCGGCCGCCTCCGAAGGGATGCTGGAGAAACTAGAGCTCGAAGATGAAGGTAAAAATCCGCGGCAGCGGCGGGGGGTCGGGGGCGGGCCGGGGACACCCACGGGAGCGGGGGATCCCCGGCGGGGAGCGGGGGATGCGCCGTGCCCGGGCCGTGTCCTTGCGGGGCGGGTCGCGGCCGCGGAGCCAGCCCGATCCCGCTGCGGTGCTTTTGTCCCGGTGCCGTTCCCGCTGCGGCGCTTTTGTGCCGGTGCCGCCGCCGGGCCGTGCCCGATCCGCGGCTGCCGCCGGCCGGGTCCCGCTCCGGGGGAACGCAGCCTTCATGGCACCCCTTCCTCCTCCCCGTAAAACACCCCTTCTCCTCGAATACATCTGCGATACCAAATATAGACTTTGAGAGCAGTGATGGAAAGCTGTTTCAACTAAAGCTTCCACTCCTTATGGCAGCACATACATCTGCTCCAAGCGGCAGCTGTACACTGAATTTTCCTTATGTGGCTGCGCTCTGTGGTTGTTCTTTGCTGTGCTCCGAAGAGCTGCAGCTCTGACAGAGTGTGCTGTGCTTCACAGGGCAACTCCTGGCAAGTTTTTCACTCTTGCAGGCACTAAACCGTGCTGTGGGAAAGCGTGGATGTTTTTTTTCACCAACTTGCACCAAGCAGGCACTTTACCTCTGAAAGATCCGTGCTGAATATCTCGAGCTTTCATTTTCAGTAAGGATTAGCTTAGTGGATGCAAATGTGGACGCATGGCTTAATCTCTATGCTCAGCATTGTGAAGTGGCTAAGACTTCATGGGATGTGTTTTTCTGTAGTTGGTAACTCCTATTGTAAAATGTAGGACAAATATTTAAGGAAAACTTTGAAAATAGCAGGCTGAGTCATTCTGTGAGAAGATATAGCTAAGCTGGTATGCTAATAAGGGAGCTTTTTGCTTACTAGCATGCTGCTTGCAGTTGTGGGACTGGTCTGGAAAAGTAACACCTCTTATTTTAATCTTTCTGCGTGTGAGAAAAGGAAGCTCTTAACAATTGCATTCTTTGAGCTGCCTTTTTTTTTTTTTTTTTTTTTCTGGAGTCCAGGCGGAGTTTGAATTGCAATGAAATGCTTGTGCCTTTGTGCATCTCGAACATGCTTAAGTATGAATATTTGGTGCAGGGGATCTGTTGCTAACTTGTAGAGCTTTTTTCCTCACACCGTTTAACTATTTTTAGTTAGGCATTCATGTTATGCTTATGGAGAGGTAGAAAGTTACCGATTTACCTATTTATTTTTACATAAAATAAGTAAAGCTTGCTACTGTGAAATACAAGTTCCTAAAACCTGCTGAATCATTAATAGTTAAGCCATTTAAAAATCTATTTTAAACATCTTACAAGTTTAGGTATCTGAAAAGGATCTCTAGGTTAAAAAAAAAAGTCTGAAACAACAAACCTTCAGTTTTGAAACACCTTTATTCTTTTAAAAGTGTAACATGGGGTTATGTGGAGACAGTTGATAAGCGTGAATATCTGTGTGTCTTCTAAAACCCTGCAATAAAATAATCCGAATTCTTTAGCAAGTTTAGTAGCTTAAAATTTTTTTTTCTGATTTTCAAGCATCTGTTTTGCTTTGTCTCCTAATTCATTTAGCTCTAAAGTTCAGGCTTTGTGGATGCTCACGCTGGGTGGGTGAGAGCAGTTCAGGGGCCTGTCAAAAGATCATCATGTCTAATAGGAAACCTCTGGCCAGTTTAAAGTAGGGTGTGGGTTTTGAAAGGAAGCAGTCACCTTATTATCCTTTCAGGCTAAATGAGAACCTGGCTCTAGGCCTAATTTTAAAGCCAAGTATAAAGGATGTAGAGTGCTGTATACAGAACCTAGGGTGTGAGTAAAAGTGAGAGTCAGACCAAAACCTGCTGCCCAGAGTGCTTCTGTGTGAGAGGGCCCAGAGAAAGAGAATCATAGAAAATTGAGGTGCAGCTGGAAATGCAGCAGCTTAGTTGCAGTACCTGTTTTATGACCTACATTTTTGTGCTGGTTGCTGTCATTGTGTTTGTGCTAATATTGGGGGTGAGAAAGTAAAATAACATCTGAGATATTCACTTGGTTGTTGGATGGCAAGTGGTAAGTGCTCAGAAGTTGAGAAACACCTCTGAAATCTTGATAAGGTTTCATTAAGTGGCTGTAGCCAAACTGTAACTGATGATCTTTTGTCAAACTTCAAGTTTCTCTGCTGACACTTAAAATTGTGAGTTGAATGAGAAATTTGAAACTTGTTTTGGAACTGCTTTCCTGACTGCCTCTACTTTGGAGTTCTTGCTCTTGTGAGCTTTCCAGTTCTGTATCCATCAACAGTTGCTAACTGTCTTGTGTATCAAATTATGCTGCAGTTTTGTTGAAACAGGGAGCTTAATAAAAAGAGCTGAAAAATGAGCCTCAATGTGTGCACTGAATGCCATCCAGTATGTGAAGTGGGTTTGTTTGTCCCTCTCCTCAAAGGTTACACAAACGAGAATGTGAAAGCACAGAAGTTATTCATTTAATTTGGATTCTAATTAAGAGGGTGAAGTTGAAAAAAAATGGTGCCAGAAAGATTTATGGTCTATGTAGTACTGTAAAGAAATATGCAGAGTCTGGCCTGATGGTGTGACTTCTAAATAAAACAGTGCTGCCAGCTGAAGAGCAGTTTTAATTTTCGTTATATACAAAGAATGTATTTAAACTATTTTGTACCTAATTAGCATGGACGGTGTTTAGATAGGATGCTGTTGTTGCAGAGGGAAGTGCTAGTCAGTTTTTAGCTTAAAATGTCTTCATTTATCTGGCTGAACTCTCTAAGATCGGTGTAACTTCTTACTGGTGGGTCACTGGGTGTGTCTAGAGCTGGCTTCATAATGTTGCTTTGGGGATGTGCAAGTCTAAATCTGAGTTAGATGATGTTAAACAGCACCAGTGCACCACGACTGAATGCTCAGTATGCGCACAGAGGAGAAGGACTGGAGAGGCCAGGGATATTTCTTTTATTTAGGGCTCCCTAAAGGACCTTTCTCCAAGCAACAGTCAGAGCAGGAAAGGAAAAACTCCCATGTAAGAAGTTCAGAGTCTCTTTTTAACTGGAGGGTGCTCAGCTTAAAAATAAACAGAAAACTTTGAGTAAAATATTCTGAGCACATCCTGCTCGGTATCCCTTGGATGGGAATGACCTACCTACATTTCCTCAAAATGTGTGAGAGCTACCTGTTGATGGGTGTGGAGTTTTTCATTGTAGCCTGAAATACAGTCCTGAGAGACCTCTCATGAATGTAATAATGGATCAAAAACTGGTTATCTTCATAACATATTATGGGCTTTCTTCTTAAGCTCTAGTGTTTGTGCAATAATGTTTCTATAGTAATATTATTTCTGCTTCTGATCAGTGTCAAGAGTGGTTCTGGGTTTTCTTTTATGGATGACATGATGAGCTTGGAAAAGGACAAGGAGAAATTACTCCAAAGATCTAATATGAAAAAGGACTTTAGTTAATGATTTACACTTACAAGCTTTAATTTGTTAAGCTGGAATTCCATAAATGGTTGTGTTCTAACATCCACCTGTGCTGTGAGAGGAGAAACTAGGGTAGAGTAGCAAATACGTGCCTGTCAGTTGTATTGATTCAGTGGATATAGTTTTTAGCATGTTATTTTAGAAACCAGTTTTGTTGCAATATTGTTTATCATCCATGTTAATCTCTTCCTTCTGCTCACCTTGAGTAATAAAGTAGTAGCTGCTGAAAGCAGAATTAACTACTTTTCTGTAGCATCTGCAAACCCCTTTTGGAGGTGTTTTCTGCAGACTCAGTTAATTTAATTCCAGGATTCTGCTGTGTCTGTGCTCAATTCCTAGTCTGGAAAAGGGGAATTCTGCAGAGTGTGTGCAGCAGTTGTAGCTTCAGCGTCATGGGACCGATGTGCTCCCTCTTGAACGCTCTACTTCTCTGGATTGTTGCACAAAGCAGCATTTAGACATTGGGTAAACAGTTTGCATTTGAGTGGAATCTCTCCTAGTAATGCTCTGGCCTTCATCTCACTCTCCCTGAATCATGCATCTTTTCTGTTACCTGCTCCTTTCTGGCTGTCTCCTGAAATAGAGTTTCACCCGTAATTGCATCTCCTCTTCACTGCTGCTGTGTCTGGGGTCATTCCTTCCCTGCTCTGCGGGTTTTCTTACTGTGTCTTATTGGAACCAGTTTCTTGAGCTCTTCCTGCCTGCCAGCCTCCTGCTGTCAAGTGAATATCTGAATCAAGGTATGAAAACAAATGTCACTCTGGGGCCAAAAATAATTAAAAGAAGCTTGTAATAAAATGCGTGCTAGTAGGCAGGTTGGGTTTTGTTTCCTTCTTAAGACTGAAGGATGAAGTGCTTGGGTTAGGAGGTGGTAAAGTTGTTGTTTTGCAACTGTAATTAATTTCTAATAAACACTCATTATGTGATTGTTAAAGCTGATGCTTTCTGGCACATGGAAACGGCATTTTGCCCGCAAGATGTGCTTTGAGATACCAGGGGACATGGTGATAGTGATAAGGGGATGTTTTGTATTAAATTTTCCATAGTTTAGAATCCTGAGTGCCCATAGTAAGAAATTGCTAAGCAGAGATGATAATTAGTATTAATAGACTTCATACCATCTTTCCTATGATGTACTTTCCAAAGTTGTTAAAGAACAACATATATGGACTATTCAGATGTTCAGCTTTATTAGTTTATTGCAAGAAATCATGGTCAAGTGCTCCGCTGTCCTAGGCACCCTTGTCCTTTGCCTTCCAGTTGGCTATATAGGAACACCACACGTAATTTTTTTTTCCCCCAGGAAAGTTCCATCGTCATATTTTAAAGATAAGAATTATGTATAAAGGTATACGTAATTAAAATTTAAAAACTTTCTTGAGCGGCGCAAGAGAAGCTCTTGGAAGTTTTGTTGTCTTCAGTGAAGGCTGTTCTTGTGATCCACACACGGGTCTTTATCTTGTGCAAGCATTGCAAGGGGTTCATGTCAGCCCGGTGCTCACTGTCTCCACAGAGTCCTGTTTTCCTACTCCTACAGAAGATACAACTGTCTTATTCTTAACATGGTATTTAGCCTTACAGTGAGGAAAGCCCTACTCTGTCTTGACTAGGAAATAACCCATTTAGGAGCTAAAGTTTGCAGTCTTTGTCAGGAAGCAAAAATTTTTAAGCCTTACCCATCTGGGAAGTGACATTTTAGTACAGCAAAAGATACACAGGACATGCTTCAAAACTCTGCTTTGGGTCTTGAGGGATGCAAGAGCTTCTTGATGAGAAAGCTTTCATAAAATTTTAATTTGCTCAAAACATGTGTTTTCCCTAACTTGTTTATGGAGACAGTGAAGCCATTCTGGCTGAGACTTCCTAGAAAATGCTTACCATGGCAGCGATTCCATGTAATTGCTTTGGCAAAGCTGCAGGGAACTGAGAACAGTTTTACAGGAAGTGTTGGGGCTGATTGTGTCCAGCCACTCTTGCACCTGCATGATTTGCAAACATAATCTTCCAAGTGAAAGCTGTTGTTGGTCAGGACGTATCCCTGAGAAATTCTGGGACAACGAGGTGTTCTCTTACACTTGAATGACATTGCAGCTTCGGGTTGTGCACGTGTGTTAGTGTCTGATGGACAAGTACTGATTTACAGTCACCTTTACCAGCTGCTCCTGCTGGTGCTGCCACTTGTGTGTGCACCAGATGAGGGACAACATCAACTCTGCGGAGAGCTTCCCTGCAGAACTTCCCTGGTCCAGAAGCTGCTTGGTTTGATAGCAGGGCTATCACAGCTGGTAGACAACTGCTAGATAGGAGGCTGAAGTTGTTGGCCAGTGTCATCTCAATTTCCTGGTTTAGAGGTATTGAGTTCACAGTGTCTTTGTGCTTGAGCAAGGATAGACCTGGAAGATGTGACAAGGTCAGTGTGGCCTTTTAGGTGACTCCAAAATGCTGTTTGTTACTTGTCTGTGACTGCTTTGCTGAGCACTACCAGGATGTAGAAGGGTGACTACAGAGTCCTTCCCTTAAGAAACTTCCCAGGGAGTGGTCTCTGATGTTCTATACAATAGACTTCTTTAATGCCCTCAATACAGTAGACTTCTTTAATGCCCTGCACATACACAGGCAGGACAGTACAGATGAAACAGGGTAACTGCCTCGGTGGTTTGATACTCTCTGTTGTTAAATTTGGCAGTCCTGATCAAGTCAGTGCTCTTGGAAAACCTGCTGCCTTGGGGCATGGCTGAGTTCTGCATGGAGGTGACTTGGTTCAAACTGAAATAATGCCAGTGTGACAGGAATGACAGCCGAACATCAGGTGGCTCAATCTAACTGTTGCTAAACAATCATAAGAAATGTTTCTGCTTATTAATCATCTGCAGCAGATGTGGGTGTTCTGTAAGATAGGACTTTTTGTAATGTGCAGTGTGTTTTTGATAACTGGAGAGTGCATGATCACAGCATTTGGAGCCTTATGCCATGTCATTGACACCAGTTCTGCTTTTTGTTAGGAGCTTGATCTTGGGGTAGCAACGATCTGTCTTCAGGTACTTTGTTGATTTGAACGTTTTTAGCTTCCAGAACGTACAACTCCATTAGCATTGCATGGGTTTGGGGAAGTAGATAGGTTTGAAACATGTTAAGAAATGCATTTCCAGAGTAAGTACAGGAGCTGATGGCATTGTTTTTCAGAACAGTTCTTGTATCTTGAAACAAAATGTTCCTCTCCATACTGAGACTGTTTGCCTTGGATACCTGTTGTGTTGGGCTTTACTGTGGCTCAGCTATGAGTAAAGAAGACTGACAAATGGAAAATTGGCAATTCAGGGGGAAATCCTTCTGTGGAAGGGTTGCACTAATGGCTGGGATTAACATAAAGCCAAAGCTGTTTAATACAAGTCTAACTATGTTAGAGCAAAGTCAAATGTGTCTTTTAGGCATCCAGCTTGGCATCTGGATAGAGCTTTGGAAAGCTTAAGTAACCTTGTCCTTCTTGGACCAGAATGGACCACATGTAACAGGTTTTTGAGTATGATGGGGATATCTTCGAGGTAACTTCTGAATACTGTTTGAATAAAACAAACTTGGTTTTAGGTTCTTTCCTCCTCTGCAGAATTTTTTATGGATTTTGCTGTTTCAGTGAACCAGTTGGGTGACTTTACCATTTTTGATTGTTGCAGAAGTTAATGGCATTCCTACATTTTGTCTAAAAGCAATTTTCCTGTGCTATAGACCACTGGTTTTACTTGTGATGTGATTTTTCTTTTTGTCTTCTTTAGGGTGTTTTTTAAGTTGTGTGCTTTGCTCATTTAGCTCAGTGAAAGGAAAACCAAGAAGGGATGTGGTAACACTGTACATATGAAAACATCCTATGAGGGGTGTGAAGGGGGTAAACACCAGGGAGTGAAATTAAATGAAGAACAACATTGGCACAAGAATAAATGGATGTAAACTCTTCCTATAAGAGCTTTGAAACAATGTTCTAACTTCCAGCATAGTTACTGTAGGATGGGTTGTAGGATAGACTTTAATGCTTTGACTTAGTTAGGATGGAGCAGGATCACTCCAGGAAAGGGATTGTGTGTCTGATAGAATTCTCTGAATGCCAGAGTGCAGAAGGTGAATGCTCTGCTCTGCACAAGCAGTTGCAGGAATCTCTCCTGCCATAGTCTTGCTTGAATTTCTCTAGTATAATTTTGTGTCAGTTCCTGAAAAAAAAAATAAGGCAAAGAGAACCCCTCAAAAATTCCAGTGCTGTTCTGTATGGACATCAAGTCAGCTCAGAGGAGTGTCAGCTTTGGGAGGAGTTGCATTTTATCTGTGGTATGGGGAAGGAATCAGTAAAACCTGTAACATGGGTTCCAGAAAACTGTTTCCAAATATATTGAATGTGTGTTGGATGTCACCTGCTTGAGTTAGGGAGCTGTTGGTTCTTTTTCTGTGTAGCTTCAAGCTACACCTGCTGTAGGTAAATCTCCTAAGTGGTATATTGGAACAGAGCACTCCATAGTCTATTAAAGTGTGCATAGAGATTCATAAATTTTTATAAGAAATGCCAATACTAGCTGTTTATAAGGTGCTGGCATGCATAGGGAGGGATGGAGAAGAAATGTGCAAGGGCAAACTAGAAAGAAATGAAAATGTAAGTACTGAATTATTAAAAGGTTCAACTTAAGATGTTGTAAGTAATAATTCAGGATTCGAGACCAGCAATTTATTAGACCTCACGAAACTGTTTCTCCAGCAAACATAGTCCAAAGTCCTTATGGCTGAAGTCTTCAAAAAAGTATTTTTCCTGTAAAGCTTTGATACATTGAGTTAGTCTTCAGTGGAAGATTGCCTCCAGATTAAATATTTGCCCTGTTCAGCAGGGATGTGGCTGCAGCTTGTGAAGATACTGTGTGCTCATTTTGAAAATGCTTATTGTGCGATTAATGCTTTGGTTAAGCTGAATGTTTAGGCTTGATCTTAAACTAATTCCTAGAAGACTTAAATGACTATTTCTTTTCTAAAAGTTTGTGCAAACTCTGTATCTGGGAGGACTTGGGCTTGTTTTAAAGATACAGCAAAAATTCAAACTGTTTAGTAATCTTCCAACAGAGATACAGGCTGGTTTCTTCTCTCATTAATCACATGCCTTAAGCTTTCCTTGAATCCAGCTTTGCACAGAGTGGTTGCTGATATTAATATTCAGGAGTTTAATACCATTTTTAGTTTCTTGCGTTTCGTGTCTCGCAATCTTGAAGAGCAGGCCCACATTCCAGACAGGCGACATCTTAATTTAGATCTTTGTTTGGGATGCTTAGGGAAAAATCGTAGTGCCTGTTGTCAAGGGAAGATCTTGAACATGTTTTAGAAAATTCTTCAGGTCAGCTTATTCTTTGTTGTGGTGAAAATCCTAGAAGCGTTAAGGTTTCAGGCTGAAGCTGCTACCTTTATTCGCAAAACCACAGTGATGCTTTTCTCGAAGTACAAACCTTTGACCAACAGTTGATTTAAGAGATATGGAGCAGTTTCAAAAGTATTCAGTTGGACTTTTGATACTGTTTAGCAGTTAGTTCCTAAACAAGGCAGCTCTTGCTTGTACACAAATAAGTTTCTCTGCCTGCCTGGACAAAAAACTTGAGAGTTACTATGATTAGCTCTGGAATGTGAAGTTTCTTAAGCTGCCCATCAGTTTTTTTTGTCTTTCTCAAATCTCACAATAATCATTTGCTTATCCATGCTGCCAGCGGAGGGCTACAGTAAAACAGAAGTGTTAACTTCTCAGCCCAGTTACCAGGACTTACTAATGCCAATAATGAGGAACAAAATTCAGTGCAGGATTTTGAAGAGTGCTGTGAATGTAAGACTGTTACACAATCCAAGTCTGTCATTGTTTCGAACAACTATTTGTATCAGTTTTCTCTTACAAGTCTTAGGTACTGCTGGAATTTAAAGACATGTAGGTTATCTAAACCTCAAAACCAGAAAAGTGGATCTTTTGAAGTATTGCCAAGAACTAATAACTTTTTTGTTCTAAGCAAGATGTGCTTTTGAAGACACTTGTCTTATTCCACATTTAGGACCTTTAAGGAAGGAGGTTGTACAGTGTCCTATGGTTGCTTTGTTCTGTCTAACCAGCTTGTGGAATGCATTAATAGCTCTCTTAACACCTGTGGTGGTTTTTTTGTTTGCTTATTGTTCTGTTTCAGCAAACTGCCTTTTCTTCCCTACTTCTGCTATAGCAAATGAAGTTAATAACAAGGTACTTCTCTCTCAGTAGTGGTGGTTTTTAGTCACTCCATAGTTTGCACTCTTCCAGTTGAGTGTTTCTTTCAGATTTTGGTATTTTCTGAAATATTGTATTATCTCCAAGCCACTTGAAAAGTCAGTTTGAAGATATTGTGAGGTTTTAATTCTTGCAAAAATTTCTAACTGTTACTGCAAGCTCTTTGAAGCATGGTCTATTCCTGTTTTGAAGATCACTAAAGAGGATGTAGAATAAAATGAAGTCTTGATCCCCTGATACTGTCTTGTAGTGGGAAGTATCCAACTACTGGTAAAAACACTTCCAGAGTGAGTTGTAGAAATGTAAAGTCCTGCAGTGTGAGCTTGCATGCCATTCTGCACTACCTGATTTGCCTAAGGTGGGCCTTGCAAATGTTCCAGCTTGGAGAAGAGTTTGAACCGGAGTTCACGTCTTGTTATAAGCACACACTTGTCATCCAGTCTTGCAAACCCACTGAAAAAAAGACATTCCTAGTTTTGCTGCAGCTGGGATTGCTTGTTAGGCAGCTGCCATGGGGTAATCCTGTTTGTCTTTTCCTCGTGCAGTAATATCCGTGCTTGCTTTGAAATCAGTGTCTCAAGCATACTGTGATTTCTTTATTATTATTTTGATTTTGTGTCTACCTTCTTTTTCATCGAGTTGATCATTTTGTTCTGGGTAAAAACTGATTTGTCTGAACTGTTCTTGACACAGCCGTTTTGACTTTCTTCTTTGCTTTTGATGAGCTGCCTTTGTAGGTGCTTACAAATACATGGGGTTTTTTTGCTTCAGTACACTCCTAGGAATTCTGACGGGGTTTGAATTTGTTTGGCTTTCTTTTAGACTGGTAGTATATCGTCTCCTTCATGAACTTGCAGAGTTCAGGAATGGTTGCTTTTAGCTAGGGTGACTCCTGTTAACACACGTAATGACCTGCTGTCTCTGCATGAAGCAACTCCTTGTGACAAAGGGAGAAAACATCTCAATTACCTTGGGGATCTAAAGTGACTGAACAGTTGCACCAACTCCAGAATTCAGAAAGCACACTAAAATATGTGCAAAATAAAAGTAGGCGCAGATTATGAAGATTATGTTTGAAAGTGTCTTAAGCAATTCTGAATATAGTTCTTAAAGAAATGTTATGGTTTCTTTTAGCTTGTAACTGTTATTAGAACAATTAACCTTTTTCTGAAGACCTGAGCAATAAGACAGTGCGTTTACTTCTCTATTGACTGTTATTTATCTATTCATGTACCTGTTCTCTCGTCTTTATTTTCTGTGCCTCTGGACCCCCTTCCTGTTTGCAGGATGAGGTGCAGTGAGCAAGGGAGAGCTCACTTACTCTATTGTTGTTCCTGTGTGCTCACACTACTTTTTAAAGTCCTTTTCCTCTGTCACATCATATATCCATGCTGAAATATGCAATTGAATTAATCTTGGAACACTGAAGGAGCTCTTGATACTGATCTCTAGATACATTTCCTATCACTTCTTTGTATCAGAGTTTCTTACATCTATAAACTTGCTGTAATTTTTATCTGCCAGCTCACGCATTCCTTTAGATCGGGGTGGGAAATGCTCAGTCTGCAACATCCATATCATATAGCCCGTGGCTGCATGAATAATGCTACCATGTAACTTCAATGTGTGGTCTTCCAGGGTATTTTAAACTCCTTGCAGTTCTCAGAAAGAAAAACAAAGTCTTGTTTCTGTCTCTGCATCCTTTCTTCCTGTTCCTTGCATTCGAAAGCCTTTCAGCTTGTGATGGAGATGTCAACTCCTATCACTGTCATCATATTATTTCCTATGTGTTGGACTGTAAACCTGTTCGGTTTTTTCCCTGTATTATTGGAGGTAGTACTTTGCTAGTCTTGGCTGCCATCTCGGCAACAAAGTTTTGTCAAGCGTGTTCTAAAACTTTTGGGTTTGTCCTGTGTAGAGCCAGGAGCTGGATTCTGATCCTTGTGGGTCCCTTCCAACTCAGGATATTCTCTGGTTATGTGATTTATCTCCTGCCACATAGAGTAGGTATGCTTGTGACCATCTCTTCCTGCTTTTACTGTCTTTTTTTACCACCCATGTAATCAGTCTTACCCTGTGGCTGATTACATGGGTGGTTATTTTGGTGGTTTTTTTTTTTTTTCTGATATCAGTTTCCTCATAAATAAACAGAAATGAAATTATACAGTACAACACTACTTCTTTTCTCCTGTGCTCGCCCTTCTTAAACTGTGTTAGTATTCCCTTCCTACCGAGTCTGACATTGATTCAGCTTCTGGTGTCTGGTTTCTTGTCCGCTGTTTCCAGTGTTCTTGGCTCTTTAGCAGACAGCTCAGCAGACTGAGCAGTCATGCCCCCTTACTGCATTATTCTGGGACTAAATTGCAGTCTCTTGTTCTTCTCTGATAGCCCCTCGGTTCCCAAGCTTTTCACTGGATATACAGTGTACATTTTAATTTGTAAAGCATTCAAATCTACCTAAAAATCTGCCAAATTAGCCATATTTATCTTACAGAAGGTAGGCTGCAGTAAAGCTCTTGCTCATGATCACAGCGATGTCCTGTACAGAGCGAGTCCTGGATCCCTCTGCAGAATCTGTTCCTGTCTGTCTCTTTGCTGAGGAATGCTGATAAAATCCTACCTGGACACTTGATTCTTACAACATTATTCTTGAAACCCTGTTTCATTCAGATGCCTCCATTTCCCTTAAAAGCTGTGTTTCAGGGCCTGTTGGTGAGGAATAGCTTGTGGTTCATTCTAAGTAGTGTCACTGTTGCTCCTGGAGTGGATGAACTGTATCCATTGTGGATGTTTTTTTCCAGATCTGGGTTATGTTAGTGACTTACACTAGAACGCCTACAATCTCCAGCACTGTGAAAGCTGTGTGGGAGGTTTTCAAGGATATTAAGGAACTCCTTCAGTAAATTCAGACCAGGAGTTATCAGAAACTTTAAAGCCAGTTTTGGTTACAGCTTTCAGATAAAATCGCAGTCAGAAGAACAATTTACAAGGTTAATGATGTCTTTTACCTGTTGTATTCTCTGCCAAGGGTTATCTGTAACAGGAGGGAGAGAGGGTAATTTGTCCTGGCTTATTGAAGTGATTGCTCACCCTGGTGTGTTCTGGCAGCATTTGGCACAGCTGAGCTGATCTTAGCTGTGGATGCTGTCCTTGTCCTGTGTAGCTTCAAGTGTAAGGAAGGGGCAGGAGATAAAGAAAGATGTATACCTAAATATGCATGTGTATATATATCGATCTATAGATATTTGAAAGAATAGTATAGGGTACTTTGGTATAGCACCTTTTAATAAAGTTTATCAGTGTAGTTACACCAGTAAATTTGACTTAATGTATTGCTGTTGTATCGGTGCCATAGTAAATGTTGTGATGAAAAAATCTTTGGTCTTTAATTTTCATTCTCTGGCATCTGAAATGTGATATTCAACATATCATGTGACTTTTAAAATAGAAGTATGGCTTGGAGTGCCTGAAATGCAGTTATGTATGTGTGCAGTAACAGAAAACAAAATGTGTTTTCCACTAACTAGGTTGTTTAGTACAAGTGAGAACATCACAAAACTACATTTCTACATCCTCATTTCCTTTTATCTATCAGATTTGGCTGAGGGGAGATGATTATGCCAGTAGTAGTCAAGGTGAAAAGTAGTGCTGGGAGCTGGGAGTGCTCAGCTCAGCTCCTGCTGCACTAAGAAAACTCTTAAGCTTTTTAAGTTGCACAGTTTCCATACTGAGTCTTACTAAAAAATCAGGGAGAATGGTGTCATTACTGTGTATATTTGGGGTGTCTGTCTTCCTCCAAGCTGTTCACCAGGCTGGGCAGTTAGTTGAGTGTATTTTTTACATACAGCTCATACTGCTGTTTTTTCCCTACTTTTTAAAGGGCCTTTAAAATTTGGCAGTTAATTTCTTATGAAACTTTGAGAAGTCAATTTTACAAACAGTTGCTTACGTTAATAAGAAGGTTAAAGTTCATGAGTTTGAGTTCTTCAAATGGTTGAGAGTTGCCAGAGGTCCCAGCCCTCAGTCTAACCACAAGGACAGGGGTGCTGTGGAGAGCTGCTGTAGTGTGGTTGTGGTGGAATTAACACTTTAAAGAAGGTGAGAGAACCCACCCTCTGTGGAACCTGTGTCTTCCTTTCAAATGCTCCTGGAACCAATGACTGAACTTGAAATATGACTGGATACCAGGAGCATAATACAACTGTAACATAGAATGTAATAGGAAAGGTCGTGATGTATTGTTGAAATCAGGAAGCACGTGTGCTCCAGGATCTTGTGCCAGCCCAGTAAGAACACAGCCCAGAAATGCAGCCTGTGGCTTGCAGTGGACACTTCTGAGGAACTTTCTATAGGTTTTTATGTTGCAGTATTTGAAAGCTTTTCAGTAAATGTTGACCCTTATGTATTATATTCCTGTTCTCCATCTGCAGGCATTTTCCCCCCCCCCCTTCTTTTTTCTTCTTTTCTTGCCTTGAGATTATGAGGGTAAAGCTGCAGTAGGAAAGTGCCCTGCGTGGGGGCAAAGGTATGAGTGGAACTGAAGGCATCTGTTCAGTAGATCCCTGAGGAAATGGTTTCAGCAATGCTGCAGAAGTTTCTGTGTCATTCATGAGTATTCAGATGGTAGTTCTACCTAAGAGCTCCCTGAATAGACAGTTATACTTAGTACCAAGTCCCACTGCAATCTCTGAGTCAGTATTGTTGAATAATTAATATGTCCAAAAAAGAAAAAAGAGCTATGATGCTCTTGTAAATATTATTTACTGTCTGAAATAAAAAACAAAAGCATGTCTCATGTTATTTTGAGGGGTGGGAGAAAGGAAGGAAGTAAAAATCATTTTGGTGAATAAGATTGGGGAGCAGAGTGGCAGAAATACAAATAGATTGATCTACTCTTTAAAGGATCTCTAACAGTAGGAACGAATAAAATGCCAGTGCAGAGAATTTACTGTGTAAAAGCCTGTATGACAAGGTGCTCAACTTCAGGGGTTAAACTGTCAAGCAGGGTTTATTTGTAACCTTCAGGGTGACTTCTCTTTCTGCTGTATTAAAAATCACAAAAAACAGCACCAGGGATTTGGATATTTTTGCCTTCACCTATGGCTTGGGAAGAGGGGGTGCACATGGGAAATGTCCACTTGGAAACTAACTTTCAGATGAACCTTCAAGAGAGAAGCTTTCATGAGTGAGCACCCCCATGGAAATACACATTCAACTGCTTATCAGTGGATTCTTCTCCTCCCTGATCCTGCTCGAGATTCAGATGCCTCCTGCTGGGAATCTGCTCTGTGAGCCAGCTGATTTCCAGATCACGAGCTGTAGGGAGCTGAGGTTTGGCTGGAGGCAGTTCTGTGTTCATATCTCCTGCATGTTGGGCAGATGATCTCATGTGCAGATCAGGGATGACGTGTGAAGATCAAGGGAGGTTGTAAGTCAAGCCAGAAGGGATCTGTCTGTGTCCCTCTGAAGGAAGTACTGCTTTGCAGTACTGGGTAACACTGCAGAAGCTTCCTAGTAGCCAGAAGGGATGAGCATTTACTGGGAAAACAAAACTGGAACAAGAAACCAAGCAGGTAATAAAGTAGAAATATCCTCATGGAGATGAGGGTGTTCTTATGTGATTATTTATGTTTGCAGCACAGTGGTGGTTGCAACCCAAAGCAGCAAGTTTGTCCTCTGTAAGGGGAAAGAAACTGTGAAGAAGATTATGCCCTGTGCAGTTGTGCTGTGCAGGAAAGAGGGATGTGAGTGCATCCCTGAGATGTGCTGAGCCTTTGGTTTGGGAGACCTTTTTCTCCATTGAACAGCTGTGTGTGTACATAATAAATACATAATACACAATACCTGTACAAAGAATTGGGCTGTGGCAGCTGTTTAGTATTCCCAGGTAGCTGAAGGTGTTAGAAGGTGTTAAATATCCTTTCCAACAGGCACTTGATGGGGTTTTGTAGGACATGAGTTAAGTCAGTGCTGCTGATGTTTTGCATGTTTAGTTAGTAACTGATAAAGTGGTGCATTGTACTTATTTATAGTATAAGGATTTTCTGTATTAATAAACGTCAGTTCCAGCTGGACAATTGGATCCTTGTCCAGATCCTGCTGGAGTTTCCCAGCTGTTCACAGGGGTGTTAACAGTGTTCACAGATGGTTATCTCATGCTTCTGAGTATTTGTAATTGTAACTTCCCAGTTAAAATTAAAGGGGAGCAGTCACTTTGTGGTGTTTCCCCTGAACAGGAAGACAGCACAGGGTGAGATGACCCTTAACCAGTCCTTTGCATCTGGGTGGGGTTTGTTGAGGTCCAGTTGAAGTTGTGTTTGGAAGGTGGGAATGTGTGGTAAGTGAGAGGAGGGTTTATGGGCACACCTTCACTGTGCTGCTCACAGTTCCTGGTTGTGGCTGCCGTGAACAGCTTCCCCTGACTGAATTGTTCTGGCTCACAGGTACTGTGCTTGCTTATCCTGATATGTTTGAAAATTGTTGGTGAGTTGGCAAGACTCTGTGGAGCCATGATGTGCTCTGAGTGTTCATTTTTTTCAGCTGGTTGCCCTGTGGTTTATAGAATCATTGAATCGTTTAGGTTGGAAAAAACCTCTTAAGATCATCAAGTCCAGCTGTTAACACCGTGTTCACTGTCCCGTGTCCCCAAGTGCCACATCCACACATTTTTTGAACACGTCCAGGGATGGTGGTTCCGCTGTTCTGGTGGTATTTGAGGTGTTTCTGTGCTTGTTTCTACCTGTAGTATCTTGTTTACAAACTTGAGATTAAAGTAAATAAGAGCTCTGCTACTGCACAGAGGGACTGCACTTAATGATTGTAGAAGCAAACATAACTTTCTATAGACCAGACTTATTGGTCTGTCATTTAAATGTTCTTATAATATTGTTTCTGTTGCTTACTATCTCATTCCCTCCCTGCTTCTAGTTTGTGTATCTAAAAAAACAACCAAACAAAACTAACACAACAAAAATCCCTGACAACTCCATTGCAGGGTCATTAAATTAATTTCACACAGACATTAGCTGTTTATGGTACTGCAGAAGTTAGAGAATGATAGGTGTTAATATATTATGGAGTTAGATAAAGATTTCTCTGTCCCAAACTAATTTTTTTGCCTCTTCTATACATGCCATGGATGAGTCAGTACCCGTTCCCATTCAGGATCACCTCATGAAGGTGGCTTCCTGCCAGCATTGTCCAGATCTGTCTGCCTAGTCCTTTCCCTCTCAGTTTCCTCACATGGTTTCCTAATCTCTTACCATTTTTTCCAAGTTCCTGCTATTTCCACTTCTGGTCTTGACTTCTACAGGTACATAAATCCAACAAATATTTTCTTCCACTTCCTCCATGTTGGACACTGTCTTCTGTATTCCTATGAAACTTCTATTGCATGCTGTTTGTGTTTCAATGGGGAAACAGGGTTTGTTTATTTATTTATTTATTTTAATAGTAATGAGAGTAGGAGATGAAGGACTTGCTCAGTGTGTAGAAGAGGTTGGATCCTGGAGCAAACCCTTGTAGGGGAGATCCAGCTTTGCTTCTCTAAGTTTGGACTAAAAAG
Source organism: Callaeas wilsoni (assembly GCA_013398955.1). Classification (NCBI taxonomy): domain Eukaryota; kingdom Metazoa; phylum Chordata; class Aves; order Passeriformes; family Callaeidae; genus Callaeas; species Callaeas wilsoni. The sequence continues at coordinate 36,213 of VWPU01017031.1, read as the reverse complement.
GCTGTGCTGAGCATTTGGTGGAAATGACAAATAATTTATCCAGAGCAAGAGAACTGATTTTGAGCCAATCTAGCAAATGAGGATTTTGAGTTTTTACTCTCTACTATGAAGTTCTTTAATGGTCAGTAGGTATTTCAAGGAGTTTTTAAAATTTGTTGTCTTTTTTATTGTGCTCTTCAAAAGTGTAATATATGACCAGGTTTCTGTGGAATTATGACAGGGTCTAAAGGGTACATCTCTGAATTAGGAATTATCCTTGACTAAGTTCTAGGTACCTGCTGGAAAGAATGGAGGGCCAAACTACTTAGAAAATAAAAAAGTTAATGTACCTGTGTTGATCTGGGGGTTGTATGCACATGCATCTGAACAAATACAAAGGAGATTTAAGGTAATATGGACTGGATTGAGTGTCCTTGCTACAGACATGCCACACTAAAGCCATTCTAGCCATGTGGATCCTGGTTTGATAAACAAAGTCTTGGAGTTGTGATGCTCTGTGTAGCCTGAAGAGAATGGAGCTGATTACAGAACTTGCTTGCTGCCTCTTTAGAAAATAGAAAATTACTATGTGCAAAGTGAAACAGGTAAAGATTCAAGAAATATTAATTTAAGGAGCTTGAGTTAGTCAAGCCCAACACTACTGAAGTTTCAAACTGTCTTTCTCTGTACATAATTAGAGTTCAGATGCATATTCCAGTAGGTTACTCTTGGGGGCAAAAATGAAAAAAGAGATATTTTTTTAAAATGTAACTCTTCAGCACGGAAGTCCTTTCTCATCAAAGAAGAACAATGCATTTTGTCTTTGCTCTATTTAATCTGAAAGGAAAGATGAGTCTGAAATGCAAAGCGCAAACCTGTGATTGTCTATCCGGATCTCAAAGTGTGAATTTGAGTTTTGCTTTAGGGTTGTCCTTCTGCAGTGGTGCTCAGTTGATTTGACATGTTTTTTTACTACTCTTTTTTTGAGGTGACTTAAATAAAACAACATAATGTTTTTACTTGCAGCACTTGAAGAATCGGAAAGTGACATTTATGTGCGATTCATGAGGTCACACAAGTGTTATGACATTGTTCCAACAAGCTCTAAGCTTGTTGTTTTCGACACTACGCTACAAGTGAGTATTCTCCTTTCAGTCTGCCTTTGCTTGCAGTTCTTTTTTTTTTTTTTTAAATGAGTGTTTCCTGAGTGTTAAATGAAATTTGATCTCTTGAAAAGAAGCACCGCTATCATGCTGTGCTTTGACTGTACAAAACTGTATTGTTTCAACTGTGTCTTTCATGTTATGCTAGAGGAGGAGTTGGGGGAAGAGTTCCTAGCAGAACACAAAGAGGGGATGTAGTTTGGTTTGCAGTTGAAATCTCTATCTAAAAAAAAGTATTTCCGATGAGCCCAAATTTATATTGGCTTCCTCATGGCTACCTGAATGTACGTAAAGACATTTGATGTAAGATCCTTGTGCAACAGCTAAAGAGTACCCAGGTGCTATGAGCCTGTTCCTGCTGTACTGATAAGACAATTTAGGACTCAAATGGATGGCTTAATTATGCAAATTATTACATTCTCCAGAAAATTTTTGTTTTCAGTTTCTCATTTTGCGTTTAATCAGTAAATCATCTGCTAGACTCTTGGCTCTGTCTGAAGAGTTTGTTTGCCAAAAGAAGGCATTAGCTGCCTGCTATAGAAACAGACTAATCTGTTCTGCAGTGTGGTAGAAAGCTGTGGGTTTCTTTGTTTCATGGATTTTGCAATTGGTATTTTTTTGCTTGCTTTGGTTTTTGCTGTTTCAGTGTGTTTTTCCTTGTAAAGATGCTCCAGTTCTGACTTAACTGAACCCATTAAGTAATTTTGGTCTGGAATGTACTACTCAGACCTCAGCTTTCCACAGTCAGAGGCAGCCACGTAACAGATACTCAGTCCCAAAACATTCACAGAACCATCTTGTGTATCAGATAATTGTACATAGTGCTGGATTGAGCGCTGTGATCTGGAAGGTGGAAAATCTACATGGACCTTTTCACCATCTTAGAGGGGGAGAAGTTCTGGAGTGTTTCCTTTCTTCTGCCTGAAAGAGAGGATGACTGTCAGCTCTTGAGTAAAAAATTCAGACCTCTTTGACCTGAAAAATCAGATTTAGGATGGTGGGGTTCACTGTCATTATTTCAGCTCTTCTCAAAAACTGTTGGCCTCCTTTTCATTCCAGAAGGTATTTTTTCCTCACAGTCTGAGATAATGTGCTGAGAGTTGGTACCTGCAGTGGGCATGACCCACAACCTGCATTCTCAGCTCTCAGTGCTCACCTGGGTCAAAAGCTTGAGCTTGGTCACTGTTACAATTGGAGAGATGATTGTTCTTTATTCCATTAACCAGTTAATCTTGAGGCCGTAGGGGCAGGCCGCTGATGCCACTGGATCTCCAGATCTCTTGATGAATGACATCATGCCAGATACCAGTTTTCATTGCTGGAGCTGTGTTGAGATAATGCTATTAATGTCAAGAAGTGAGAGTTTCCTCTCCAGGTGGTGAGCCAGTGTGAGGTAACACCTGGGAAATCACAGTGTGAGTGAGTGAGCCTTGTGAGTTTTCACCATAAAGGAAAACACATAACTTAAAGGTGGTGGAAAAGCTTCCACCAGCACTTCTCCAAAATCCCTGTCTTATTTGGCATCTCTGATGCTGGTCATGGATTACAGCTAGAGGAGAACAAGGAGTGCCTTGGTCTGTGATCATGGAGTCATATTCTCAGTCTGCTTCTCCAGGTATTTGAAAGCAGTGGTGGTGGAAGCGAAGTCTGGAGTTGCTCATTCAGACTCTAGTATACAATAAATATGGACCAAATCTTGAGTTTGTATTGCTGGTGAGGAGCTTATTTTTCCCCTCTAAACTGCATTTTTTGACTTTGCACTATTACTTTTAATTTCAGTTGCATTACTTTTAATTTTTAAAGTCATAATATTGTAAAGCAGGAGTCCTCTTCCAGCATGGGCACTGTCTTCCAACTGAGTGGATTTTGCAAAACTATTTAAGAAAACACTAAAAGGTGTATCTGAATGCTTACTTGGTCTGCACTGCTCGGGGGTCTTTTAAATACTTCTATTCAGTATTCCGCTTTAGTTCTTTACCTGGCACCCTGTGTTAATGTGCCACCATCAGTGTCTTCAAAACACATTATGGTCATTCAGTTTGATGAATTTGGTGTGGCTGGTGCACGAACATGTATGGAATATAAAAATAGAATAGCTTTTTTTATTTGTCTAGAACAGCAGAATAAGTACATGGTGGAGAATTGACCCAGTAAGAGTGGTCAAATAAAACTTCTAAACTGTTCTTTGCATTTTAATTTTTAGTGTATAAATTATTTCTTGTCCAGTTCTTCAGGACTTTGTATCAGTACATATTTTGAAAACATAGCTCTGAAACATTCAGTGCCTGTGAATCCTCTCAAATGGATATTTGTCTTTCCTGGGTCTGTTTCATTCCTACCCACATCAGTGTTTCACCTAATACAAAAACAAACAAACAAGAAAAAGCCACCAAAAAAAAAATAGGACCTAGTGCCTTGAAAAAGTTCTCCAGTAATTTGAATTCAGGTTTATAATCATGTTAGAACTAAAACACACAATATAAGGGCTCACTTTTTACCTCCCTTAATATAACATACTAATGATCAATGGAGGAAGAATTAAAAATGGAGCTGGGTTGTGTTCTCATGGCATCTATTGAAAGATTCTGGGTTTTGGGTTTTTGTTTGGCTGCAGTATCCCGTCTCCCTCTGCTGGTCGGCGATCACAGCACACATCACATGTTTCTACCCTGGAAAATTATTCATGAGGTACTGTGGAAAGTATTCTAAACCTGTTGCTAGCTCTGGGAAAACTGGAGATGTTATCCTTACATAACGTGGCACCAGTCGTACCACTGAAGCAACATTGATTCATAAAAGTAATGTTTAGTCTCAGTGTCTGTGAGAGAATTAGTGTGAAGTTTCAAAAGGAATCTCATTTCAGCTCTAAGAGAGGGCACGGTGAGGTGCCCTTACATTGGAAATAGAAGGAGGGCTTGAAGTAGCAGAAATAGCAGCTAATAAAGAGCAGAAACGGGCTGAGAGTCTCTCCAGCCCTGTTTCTGTGCCAGCCAGAAGGCATGGGGGGCTTGACTCCAGCATGTGGCAGCTCCCAGTGCTGGCACAGCTCTCCGGGCTGGAGTGTCCAGGGCACACCTGGGTGTTTCCTCTGGCACCTGCACGTGGCTGGGACAGCTGTGCTGTGGCTCTTCGCCTCTGCTGGGCATCAGCTCCTGTGGTGAGGAGAGCTGTGCTTCAGCAGGACAGCGTGCCCCTTGGCACACAGCATCCACACTGAATAAATACAGTGTGCTGAGCCCTGCTCTGTTTACCTGCCTGAGGCCAGCTAGCACAGCCCAGTTTGCCTCAGTGAGGTTTCACTGAGAGCTTCCCCAAAACAGGATCTGCATCTGGTCTGCCTGCCTGGAGTGGTGCCTGTCCCATGCTGAACCCTGGAAGTGGCAGATGTTGCCTGGGAAAGTGCTGGCTGGCACAGTTTTCTTGATTTAGACTGACAGTGGACTGTTCTTTCACCTTTTCAGTTTATTAATACTTACTCGCTCCTCATAAATATTTATAGAATCATACTAAACTCCATGGCTGTGGCTTTCCCCTGCCTGTGACCCACGAGTGTTCCTTGTTTGTGACAAGCTGCAGCCTTTGGCTTTTCCCATGGAAGATACTGTCTATGCTTGGCACACATTAAAGAAACTTCATAAAGTCTGATCTGACCAGGAAGGGAGTCAGGAGACAATTAGATGTTATGAGCTTTCCTGTGAAGTCTGGAAATTTGACTCTCTGGATGGTGGGGAAATTTGGCAAGTTACAACGTTGTGCAGCTCACAGTGGATAAACTTTCTCATCTTTTGCACATCTCCTGAGATGCAAACAGGAGAATAAACCCTTCACAGCCCCTGGGAGGGGTTAGGGGGTTGTCCCCTGAAGGCCTGCTCTGAGCATTCTTAGTGTTCTTCTTCATTCTAATTATGCTAAATATAAATGGATCTGGACTGTCTTTATGATAGACTTCAGGAAATCCCTGAGCTGAATGCAGATTTATTGGTCACCAGCTTGTGTCTTCAGCACAGCATTTGAGCACTGTACAAGTGTTCATGCATTTGGTGTGCAGATGATCTGGGGGAAGGAGGGGACACCCAGGTCTGCCTTTACTTTCTTTTTGTTGGTTTTAACCTGTATCGAGTACATACAGTGACACAGCAGTCTGATCTTTTCCTTTGATGGAAAACAATTCCTGTATTAAATTCAAAGATGAATGAAACATAACACTTTGTTCACATTCTATCTGCCAGGTTACTTTGTCTAACATCATCTAATGGGATTTCAGTTTTTCCTTGTTGTTGCATACATCTGTTTTCTTCAGAGACCAATGCATTTCCCTCCCCCCCCCACTCCATCCTGAACTGTATTAGCATTTTTTAAGGAAATGCCTCTTACCTAGCTTATAGCAATCTCTGAAGCTTAACTCCAAAAGCTTTCTTAAGGCCAGATTTTTGTCTGACCTTGAAAGAAATGTATTAATTTGTTGTGGCTTTGCCCAGACTACATAAAGATGAGAAGGATTAGCTTGTTTTCTAGCACAGAGCAATTAACCCTTGAGGAGAAGTGTAGAAGGTAAGTATTAGATGGGGACTTCCCTGCTTTGTATCAAGCAGCTATCTGCAGTCCCAAGAATGATCTGTTAGCTCATGTAGTGGCTGTGTCTTGTGGAGTTTGCATAAGCTCTCTTTGGGTCAAAAGCTCTATCTAATTTTTGTCTAAATTATATTCTTACCTGTTACAAGTAAATTTGGGTTTTAATAATAAAACATATGTAGCTTTTGGTCATCAAGACCTTGGAACTGTTTTTAAAGCATTTGTCCAGCACTTCTTCATAAACTAATAAAAACCATGTTTAGGTGGAAACAGTCATCAGAATAAGCTTTCAGAATCCTAGAGACTCTTTCCTTTTATTTCCTTCTGTATGCCAAAGAAATCTTTGCGTGACTTGGTTAAATGATTTAACCTGTCTGTTTAATGAAATTGCCTAAGTTGTTAATGGACCAGATGTTGTTATCACCAGTGTAGGCTTTTGTCAGAACCTGTCACGCTAGTAAGAGCTCAAGTAATTTTCTACCACATAACTAAAAAAAAATATTTTACACAATGTTCTGGAAACTTCTTTAGTGATTTGACAAGCTGGCAGTAAATATACCTGGAATTTCTGCACAGCATGCAATGGATTAGAAGAATAGAAGAGGATTTATATTTCTCTTCCTTGTGCTGACTCTGTTCAGTAAATGGATTTATTATTCTGGTTCTCTCCAGGTCATTCTTGACTGGGGTGTTGCCTCTCTCCACGGTAATGAGATAAATCAGGCTTCCAGGAATAATGCTCCAGAATGGTTTGCTCCCAGAACCACACAGCAGACTCTGGGTCTGCTGTCACACAGCTTTACAAAAGGATTGAGTTTTCCAAAAGGATCGACTGTCTGTTCCTTAGTTGGCTTTGAGGTTTCTCCCTGATGGAGCTGCTGCTGTCTGCATTTCTGAGGAGTGTGAATACCCCTCCTTGCTTACCCTGCCCACAGAACTGTAAGAGAATCATCTAATTTAGCTTCTAACCAGTGTGTGGGCTGAGGCAGTTGAGCAGCCACATGAAAGCTCCCTTCATTGAGATCAGGCTGGAATCAGTAGCACAATATGGGAAGATTGTTTTGTTTTTTCAGAGCTTCTCCTGTTGCTGGTATACAAGCATAGGAGTTTAATTCCTGCAGCTCTCAAAATCAATAGGAAGCATTCATTTGTGGATCTTGGAGGAATGATAGGTGCCACTTAAGCAGAAATTTCTACACAGGCTGTGGGTAAGGTGTTTGTGCTTGGCTGAGTGAAAGTCATGTATCATTCTTCTTGCCTTCTCTGCCCCATCACCACTTTTTGTGTAAGATCTTAATCTGTGAAAGAATTTCTGTGCTCTTCCCCATGCAGCTGATCCCACTGGCTCTGCCCATCAGGTTTACCTGATGTTCCCTCTTAGCCTGTTGTGGTGTGAAATCTGCCAGCAGAAAGCTACAGTTTGGACACATTGACACAGAATATCAGTTCAGGTCTTGATTTGGTGTCTCTGACTGTACTGGGACCTTTTCACAGACACGTGGTGTGGGGAACAATTCTGCAGGTGGACATGGCACCTGCTTCCTGGGGAAAAATCTAGAATGCACACAGTTTTAACTTGAAGATAAGACTCTACTTGTTATTTCTGGGGTTTGGGTTGGGTCTGAAGGGTATTAAACCATCCCATCTTAAGTTTTGCTCAGCTATGGCCGTAAGAAGTGCATGATCCACCCAGGAGTGTTCTCTTCCCATCACCTGCAAAGGAGAAATGAATTTTGTTCTGTTTTCACGTAAGCTTCCCAAAATTCAACCTCAGCTAGAGGACCTGATTGTGAGTGGTTTTGGTTGGGGTTTTTCAGATGTTGAAGCAAGTGTAGCTGCCCACTTAATAAGAGATCTGTCCAGTGTTTCTCCAATCTACTTGGTAAGGTAAAGGAGGAAATTCTACTTGATATGGCCCAAGACCTGCTTGTCCCTCGCCCTAGGCAGAAGTCTTTATTGTCTTTAAGTAGCCTCTTTGTTTAACAGCATAGTCCTTTGAGAAGGAAGTGCTTCTAACAAATTCATAAACCAGAGAAGAAAGTAACTGGAAAATGAATTTGAATGCAGCAGTCGTCATGCTGAGATTGTTGGTTTTATTCTTCATACTGGTTTTGTCTCCCCAGACAAATGAGTTTGTTAGAACACCGAATTATATAAATGCACTACAAGAGAAAATTTTAACTTTTCAAAATCACTCCTTTACAGGACCGTAGTTCTCTGTAACTTAAAAAGATGTCTGGATTGGGCATCACAACTTTATTTGAAGGAAAAAACAAAAAGGAATTGCAACTTAAATACGCTTCCCAATGTGAATTGCTTCAAAGCTAAAGTGCATGATGGATTTAGAGAGTATTTAGCTTGGACTGCTTTTGTATTATCAGGATGATAATTGTGGGATCTGAGGATGAATGCAGGAGTATTCCAACTTAGCTCATAGGAAAAAGTCCTTTGAAGGTTATAATGACAGCAAGGAGGAGCACTGTCCAAAGAGCTTTCTGTGGCAAAGTTGTATTTTCAGCTTAGTAATTTATTTATGATATGTTCCCAAATAGTGTTTCATGGGCTCTGTTCAGGTGGCAGCCTCATACAGAGGAAGCACTGCCTGAAATCCTGGTGATGTGAGGGAATGGGAGGGGAGATCTCTTACACACCCATCTTATGCAGCAAGACCATCAGATTTACCTGCAGTAGTTTTTTCTTTTTCCTCTCTTAGAGACTTGCTAAGATTTGAGCAGCCAGAGAACTTGCTGTGCTGCTTAAAGAAGCACAGTCCTGTTTATGTTGGGCTAGAAACTGTTGCCTCATTCCTCATGTTTTCACATCAAAAGCATTTGGAAGTCAGTTGGCTCACAAACACACTTGGACCAAGGGAGTAGAGTGTGGGTTGCCCAGGTTTTGCACTGTACAAAGGTTGCAGCAGAGCCCTGATGATTTTCCTGTTACAACAAAGACCAGTTGTACTGCTGTGTGTCTTCCTGCTTGGTAAGAACTGTTGAAATGAGAGTGTTTGGCCTCAAAGAGGGCATTCTCAGAGTAACTTTCTCTTGCACCTTCATAATCTAGTGAGAACAAAGTCTGTGTCTGAAGTGACTTTGCCACATTTGCTCATACTGGGAAGATAGAGATGATGCTGTTTTCCTTTGAAAGTATAAAACTTTTCCCCCTTTTCAGGGTGAAGCCTTTGAGAAGCCTCCTCATGCCTTGGTGTTTGGTACTTAGAGCATGTGTGTATATGGGTACAGGAGTTGAACCTTCTGCTTTAGTTCTCCAGCTGTTCTTACCCAGTCTGCTAAGACAGGATGCTTTCCTCTTGTAAATTCTTTTGAACTACATGCCAAACTTTGTACTTTGTTATGCTTGGAAGCATGGTTGTTTCTCAGTGACTGCCTGAAAGATTTAGGTTTGATACTGTGGTCCGCATGTGTATTTTTGGAGGCGTGTGTTCCCTCTAGTTTTGTAGTCCTTAAAAATAATTTGGAATAAAAATAAACTGGGAATTTGTCAACTTATCCAGTGAAAATGGCAGTAAATGTTCTAGATCACCTTAGAGCATCCATCCATCAGGAATCAGAGATGATAAAAATGTCAGGAATCAGCTGGGTCTGATACTGCTTTTATGGAAGCTCTGTGCCAAAGATTAGAAGAAGGAACTTCTTTCTTTCTATTCTGATCTGATAAAATAGACTTTTCCTGGGGCTTTGCAGGCAAGTGCTTGGTGCTGGCTTATACAGTGAAAGATGAGGCAAGAGAGGTACATATTTATCTTCCTGCCTTTTGATGGGAACCACATCACAGAAGTTCTGGCAGGTCTTTTAGCTCTGCCCATGCTACTGGACAATCATTTCCATCATCCTCTTGCTTGGTACTGGCATATCTGAAGGTGTTCCATAGCTTTGTTTCTTACTTCTGCCACCTTTGAGCCTTTCCAGTGAATTTTGTCATGAGGCAGTCGTGCTGAGTTGTGTTTTTCAGCTCAGTAGGATTCTCTGCTCAGCTCTGACCCTTTAGCACCAGGAGCTGTGACAGCTCTTTCCTCGCAACAGTTTGTCAAGGACAGGGATCTTTTTGCAAGGCAAATGAAGCCAATTATTTTGACAGCAGCAGTCACCCTCCTTGCCTAATGGGGCAGTCCTGGAAGACAAGTCTGAAACCACTGGTTACTTATGGACATAGTTACGGTGTTCATAACACAGTGTTTAGGTAAAACAAACATGGGTGTTTGTTAGGTAAAACAAACGTGGGTGTTGTACACACACTGAATTTTTGGAAAGGAGCTCATTCTCAGTTTTCCTTTCAGGTGGTTCCCTCATTCACAGATGTTTACTGGAGAGAGCATTTCTGCAAAGGCTTTTGTAAGCACTGGTATCTCATAACAAGGAGTGTTTCCTGGCAGTGAGGAAAAACTTACTCTGCAGTCTGGTGAAGTCTTCTGCCACTGTTTCTGGTTTTGCTGCCCAGTAATCCAGCTATTTTAGGAGCTCACTAACCGTAAGGGACGAGATTTTCCAAATATTCTACCTGAAATACAGGACTTTTATGTCTGGGTCTCTTGCTTTCTTGGTAATGACTGTTGTATTGGAAGAGGCTTTGTCCTCCTTCAGACTTGCAGTGGAAATGTTTGAATGGTGTGCAGAAACAGTGACCTCCAGAGGTTATGTCTAACCTAAATTAGTCTGTTCATTTATTCAGCATATTCACAGTGTAATGAGTAGTAAGAAAAGCTTGTTCCTGTTGTGCTCACTGTAGTGTAATAGCAGCTATTGTTGAGGTGATCTGTGATATATCTAGGATTTAATTGCTGTATTCTTTTGCTAAAATATGACTCTTCTACTTAAGGGGCAGAATCTTGGAGAAGGCAGTCACACAAAGTAGGATTTCTCTTCTAATTGTAAATGTGTGGACATCTTAGTGAGGGGGGAGATGGCATCTGTGGGATACAACTTAATTCCTGTGGAAGGCTGGTGAGGCGTGCCCCAGCTGACTGTGAAGTCGGAGTGAATATGCAAGGTCAGGGTAAATGTCAGAACAACCTCTAAATTTGGGCAGATAAATCCCGTTTTTAGTGGTTCATTGTGTGTGTTAGGACACGGTTAATAAGAACAAAAGTGCTTTGTTTAAAGAGTGTTTGTACATGGTGTTGGACAGCAACAATCTATGTGCTCTGGCTGCTGAACAATGGGTTTGTGAAGGTCAGGCCAGTCCAACACTGTGGGGTCGACAGCGACGCTGTTGGAGGTCCAGAGATGGGACATGGTGGAGATCTTCAAAGGCTACTAACTGTATATTATCAGAAAGCAAGGTCCTTGTGGGTATTTTCTGCATGAACATCACTGAAACATGTAAGTGCTGGACAGAAGCCCAGCTCCACACCCCGGTGCTTTGGCTGGCCACCAAGCAGTACTTTGGGCAACTGAAATTGGTCAACCACAGAAACTGCAGGGAAGTGTGAGTGGATTAGTATATGTTTGTGCTTGCAAGCAGTTTTAGCAAATAAGAATTAAGTTGGGTTTTTGCTTTGTAATTACCTTAGTTAAATAAGAGACAAGTATTAACATTAAGAACTGATGGCATTGTTACTTTATTTAAAAGGTGGCCATGTAACACTTTCTGCAATACAACTGAAGACAACAATAGCAATGTCACTTGAGCTGTGGTCTAGGAGGACAGCCCAGGGGGTTGAGTTTAAGTATTTCTTTACTAAATGTTGGTGATTTATTACCTCAAATGTTTAATATCCTAGTGCTTAAGCTAAAATCCTTGTCTTTTATGAAGGATTTAATTCTGAGCTGTCTTAGTAGTGGTCTCTGTTCAGCAGCCTTTGGTTTTTCCAAAATGTGTCTTTTAAAGCTAGACAAGATGCCACCTAACTGAAGATTCTTGTGATTCTTGGAGGCAAATAACTTGCAAGTAAATCAAACAAGATCAGGGCAAGAACTTAGCCTTTGAAGAATCCTTTCTTTTCCTTCTGGATTGTCTACAAGCTCAGCATCTTGAGTAGTATATCTTTGGAACTGTCTCTCTTGAAGTCTCTTTTCTGAATCTAAAATAATACCTCAGCCTTGCTGTCTCACCTCTCTGAGCATGGTGCTAGCTGGTGTTCTTTGCTGCTACTCTGTCTGGGAAAGAAGCAGTAGCAGGAATTTGGAGACTGCCTGAAGTGCTGTAGATGGCTTTCCACACCTTTTATGCCATGGGCATGCTTCTTTTCTGGGTTATCAATTACAGGGTTTGTAAACTTGCTGGAGGAGTTGTGTTGCATGATTGCTATCTGGGAGAAAGCTAATTCCCCCTGGCCTCAATAGATCAGCTGTTCTCTTCTTGCTCTGATCCAGCCTGAGCATCTTTCTCTTGTGAAGAGCTGGGGACATGAGCTGACAGTGACCGTGACCTGGTGTGATGGCTCTTGTTGGGGAAAGATACCAAAGCTGAAGGCTCGGGGTTTCGGGCAGCGTGAGTGTCCTTTCCCCTCTTTTTGATGAAGAATGGTTAGAACTCATTTTGCCCCAAGGTGGAGTTGGTCTGTGTGAACTCACGTCTGTCATGTATCTGCTCCCCAAATAGCTCACTGCTGTGAGCTTTTGCTGCGTTAACTCGAAGTGTGATGCTGTTATGTGGGAACACTTCATGGATCTTGCCTGGAGGGTTTCTTTGTGGTTTCAGTCTTCCTCATGAGTTAGGATGCTCCTGTGGTGGATTTGATAATGTTTGTTTAGCCTGACTCCTCCTTGTGTCATCGGGGTGGCTGAACACCTCTGGCGCCTTTCTGTTTAACCGTATTCTAGATAAATCCTGTGTATTTAGTCCTACTCATGGCCCTGGGGTTTTGTTGTTGTTGTTTTCCCCCTTGTGGCTTCTTCAGTTCCGGTGCAGTTTAGGGGTGATGGCTGATGGTTATTCCTGTTCGTTGGTGATATGGGATCTCTGAAGTCAGGAGGCAGCTTTGAGATCTGTCATCTGCTGATGTCTGGAGGGTGGAATTGCTTCTCATGGTCAGGGAGAAAGCAGGCAGGCTGCGTAGACGTAGCACAAAATACAGATCACTGCCTCCATTTTTCTTTGCCACTTTGTTGGATGCTGATTCCATTGACTGCGAGGCCCTTTTATTCCTATTAATCTGTTGTGGAGAGGACCCCCTTGGCACATAATTTAAAGTAGACATTTAAGATGCTGATGTGAAATCATGATCTGTTCAGACTGCAGTCATCACGCGATTGCAATTCTGTGTTATTTGGACCGAGGACCAGTTTCATGGATATAGAAATATATAGATTGGTTGTGTCCTGGTTTCGTGCCAGGTCATGACCTGGGCAAGAGCCATCACTTCTGTATTGTGTTTCCCATAGGAAGACTATTTAGGGGTTTGGGCAGGACAGGAAGGATGTCATGCTCGAGCACATCACCAGGAGATCAGGATTTTGAGGTGCACCAGTGCCTGAGTCCTTCATCTTCAGAGAAGCAGAGTTCACAGGGAAGTGTTTCTTTTCAGAATGACACCACGACCTTGTAACCTCTGATTCTGGGGAGGATTAACTCATTAAAAAATTGAAGTACTTGGTTGATTTCTTTAGCAGCAAAACACGCTAGGGAATTCTTTTAACTTTCAGTCATATTTAGAATAATCAAACAGGGTTTTTTAATTTGTATAAATCAAGTGTCTAAAAGCTGTAAGGGAAATGAAACTGCTATTGTTTCAATCTCATTTTTTAACAACTTGCTATAGTAAACATTGACTAGAATATAGCACAGTCTTCATGTGTTAAACTAAGGGCCCCCTCTAGTTTATGGATATATCAGAGGCTTTCATTTAGAATATTCACAAAATGAAAGAAAAAAACAGATCTGGTTTTGCTAAGCTTTTTTCTAGCTTTTTAACCATTCTAAAAGTAAAAGGCTTAAGGCTTTTGTTTGGCATTGTGATTTCTGTTCCGTTTTGAATGCCAGCTACCTGTTGATACTGCTTTTGGGTTTTTTCCTGGTGAAAGGGGAAACCCTTCTATTGGTGTCTGGTATGCTAAATCAAGGCAAAAATTTGTTTAGTTTTTCTTTTTCTCTCTCTCTTTTTTTTTTTTTTCTTTTTTTTCAGGTAAAGAAAGCCTTTTTTGCCTTGGTGGCAAATGGTGTGAGAGCAGCTCCACTGTGGGAGAGTAAAAAACAGAGTTTTGTAGGTAAGTAGTTCTGACATTTTTCAGGATTACTTGAATTTCCAAGGTGCTTTATTGTTTCAGAATATGGTCTGAGCCTGGCCATCATGTAAGATACTAGAGAAATACTGGCAAGAGAGTTTCTTTTCCCTCCTTGTGAGGAGTGAAGTGGCACCAGCTTTCACAGCATTGCTGTGCCTTCAGAATCATGATGCTGCTTTTAGGTCCCAAGCTTCTGAAATTCAGTCTCTAATATTTGCACTTCATTGTGTGTTTAAAAATAAAGGCAATGGTCACAGAAAGGAAATTTGAAAACAGGAACTATAAAGAGAGTAATTCCATATTCCAGTATCCTGATATAAGCTCAGGACGAGCCTGTCTCTGCCTGTGCTCAGTAAGGTGCACTGAGGATCTCTAAAACCAGAACTAAAGCTACAGAGATGTCCCATATTGGGTGAAAAACATCAGATCTATGGATTGCTTTTTAAAAAAAATCATGTCATTAATTACCACAATAATCTTCCAAAACTAGATCTCTGTTGCAGTTAGAAAATGGGGTCACAGCGGCAGTGACAAATAGAATTATGTGTATTTCTTGTGACCTGGAACGTAGGTTGAGGATTCCTGGAAATGAATGGTAGATACTTAATAAAGCATTTGTTAAAATAGTTTAAATCCACCAGGGGAGGAGCAGTAGTTTCTTGCAGTACACCATAGGAGTGCTGTGTTTTTTATTTTTATTTCATTTCATTTCATGTTCTGTCTGTAACTAAGCTCTACTGATTTAAAGCTGACCTCCAGATTAATTTTTCCCTTCCCCATTTCTTAGTTTCTTCAGTTTACATGTAAGAGTAGTAAACAGTGGAGCAATTGCATCTTCTCAAATCTAGAACTTGAAAGCTCAAAAAAGATTAATATTTTCAGGTAACTAAACTAATCATCAATATTATATTACATAGCTTGGTGTTGGTGCTTAAAAAATATATATATATATGATGGATGTGCTATTTTTTCTTTTGAAAAGTCGCATTTCAATACAGACCTTGAGGATTACCATGGAAATGACTGAATGAAGTTCTGTAATAAGTAATAGTCAAGAAAAATGTATTACACTGTTCCTTCATTTGAGTCTAGGAGTCTGCCTGACTCGGCAGGTACATAATGAGAATGTGTCTTATTCAAAAAGAATATGAAAGGCAGGAATAGTTCTCCTACCTTGAAAGATGTTCTAAAGTCCCTCTGTTCTTTCCATGTTTTCGTGGGTGGATGTGGTCTGACGTGAAGGGGTTTTTTGAGTCAGATTGAAAGTGAGGAGAAGCACATGGGTTAAAATATTGAATATTACATCAGACGTTATTTTATTCTGAAGCGCTGTGTCAATGTGAAAGTAAATAGACATGGTTTTGAAATCCTAGTGTTAAGCAGTCCAATACAAGTAGTATTTTACATGGGTTTAACATATATTGTATATTGTGACTATAAATTGAGAAAATAGCTATAAGTTCTGTATGTTAAATATATATCTAAAGACTTTTTTTTTTAATGTATCACTTGTTCCAGGAATGTTAACAATTACAGATTTCATTAACATACTGCATAGATACTATAAGTCTCCTATGGTAAGTATGATGTTAAGCTATAATTTGATCATTTGCCATACAGTACAGTGACTGAAATACCAAACTGGAAGGTTTATGTTGATTGTCATTATTATTTAAGTCTTTGGATGGTAACTTACAGATGCTTGCATGCTGTAAAAAATTACTGTTCTTGGAGTGATGGTGTAGAATGAACAAGTTAAACTAGTTAAATATATGCAAATACTTTAGTTACGTGGCTGAATTGCACAATCATTTGGAGATCTGTTGACTTCAATTAACTGTAATTTGAAATTCCCATTGGCAGTCAGTTGATGAAATTCTCTAGCTTGCATGTTCATACAAACATTTACATCCCTTTCTTGTTCCTGTCAAGTCACAATTCCCCCTCTACCAATTAAAACATATGTATTATGTTTCACTACCTAAAAAAATCAAGAACAGTTGGATGGAGCAGACATCTGATGTATTTGCCTTCTCAAAGCTCATGTTCGTTTTTAAAATTTATAGTGAGATTCTCGTCAGCTGCCAGTAGTGTGGTGCACTGTCCTTTATGTTAAAGAACTCTTTTTTTCTCCCTGGGGATTGACAAGGAGTGGGGGGAGGAACAAATGAAAAGTGCTTGCACACTGGTAACTTCTTTAAAATTGTTTCCATGTTGTAATGACCCTCTACATCAATATTACTGATTTTTCCATGAGGCTTTACCTAATGAGTTCTCACTCATTTACATTGTCTAAGGTCCTGTTCATGGGTTCTGCTTAAACTGGCAGCAGTAAGGAGGAATAGCTGAGGAGGGACAATATTTGACTTGAGTGACTGATGCAGTCTCCTCTAAGAAAAATAAATAAATTAATGTTCCATTTGGGAATGCTCTAGTCTTGATAGGTGAAATTATGCTGAAAATATAATTCTTAAAGCATTTTAGTCATTCTTTCTGAGTGCATCAGGACATACAGTGTGAAGAACAT
This sequence comes from Callaeas wilsoni, assembly GCA_013398955.1. Taxonomy (NCBI): domain Eukaryota; kingdom Metazoa; phylum Chordata; class Aves; order Passeriformes; family Callaeidae; genus Callaeas; species Callaeas wilsoni. The sequence goes on along the minus strand of VWPU01017031.1, from coordinate 19,789 downwards.
TGCTATTCATGTGCTAGGTAATGTCCACCACTGAATAATGAGAAATATCCAGGTAGTTTCTCACTAAAGAAGTGCTCTTGCTCGTTAGTGATCAGGTAACTTTATTCTGTTAGCATTAAGAAGTCAGGAGGTCAGGGTAAGCTTTTTACTGGTGTAGATGTGTGAGGAATCCCCCGAGGGTTTATCCTGGATGGTTGTTTTAAGGTGATACAGCTTAGTGAGGGGATGCCTTTGAGTCCAGAAAAGACCTGGACTGCAAACCTAGGCCACTAAAAGGCTTTCCTGTCTCCTGAAGTGATAAATCCAGGATTGTGCTCTGCACTGGGCAGGATTGCCCCCTTTCCCCTTGTAACAAGAAATGTTGTTTTGGACTGTTCTTACTCTGTTAGATTTTCTGCAATGAAATAAAAGAAAGTTATTCAGACGTTTACAATGTTAATGATGGATTTAAAATGAAATTACTTCAAGTTGAACTTTCATCTACCCATTGTAGGTTCAGATTTATGAATTGGAGGAGCACAAGATAGAAACCTGGAGGGGTAAGAGTATTTACTACTTGGTTGATTATTTACTAGGTTTTGATATGTTTCAGTACAGTGGATTCTTAATTCATCATAGACTTTGTTCCACATATTTTTTAATGAAAACAAATAGTAAAAGCTTCTCTTTTGGCTCCTATTCCTTATTTTTCTATCTGAAACAGCTGTGGACTGGTGATCTGGTCTATATAATACTTTGTCCCTCGTTCATGGTTAGTACCAGCTGGCTCTTTAAGTAAGGAAAAAAAGCAAGCCAAGAGAGGCAGATGTGGAGTGGGAATGAATAAGAGCTGTGCCCAAGTGAGCTGCACGATGCAGCCAGAAATTCATGCAACATTGTGGGTGTGAACACAAGTGCTGAGTGCAAGGAGGCAGCTCCGTGTTAAAAACAGGCTGGATCCCATGGAATGGTACACGGAGGTGCTCTGTGCAGCACACACTCACAGAACCAGAAGGAGTGAAGGATTATTTGCTGCAATTGCAGTGACCTCTGCTGGTATCAAGCTTAGTCCTGCTTTTAAATGTTACGTCTTTTTAATGTCAATATAGAGCACTGTGCATGAGTGGTAGAATAACTAACTGTAAATTGCTATCTGCCACTTAATTTTGTACGAATTAATTCATGAAATGCTTTCATAAAAAATCTGATGTTTTCCTGTGAAGTGGTAACAGTCTACTAATTTTCTATCCACAGAGCTTTATTTACAAGAGACTTTTAAACCTTTAGTGAACATCTCCCCAGATGCAAGGTAGGATTTCACTGTTCAGTCTGCTTAACTTGAAATACACTAACGCCATCTCAACACTGAATTTAAGGCTTCTTTATATAAGAAGAAACAATTTATATTGTAAACTACAGAACAATAGTGAAGGACTGACTTTTAATATAATCAAGAAGGGGTGAGAGCTTTTCTTTAATTGTGAGTGAGGACTTTTTTGATTATCCAATGAAGGGAATTTTTAATTGAACTTCTGCCTTTTATCAGTGTAACTGTTCTCGTAAATGAACCTAGACATGGGTCAAAATTAAAATGCAAAACAGGCAATAGGATGACCCTTCAAGCTAACCTGCAGGTCATCTTTATTTCATGAAAATCAAAAACTTTGGAGCCCTTCAGCTGTCTTGTTCTCAGCAGTCACAGTAATTGGAAACTTAAAGTACTTTTCAAGGGAAGTAACTTTCCGTAACTAAAGGAAAGACAATAGCTCTGTGGTTTGTTCTGCTCTACCACAAGGCTCTGCTTCTTAAAATATAAATGACTGTCCTTTTGTTCTTGATGGAACTTGAAAGAAATAGTTTTTAAACTGTCATTAGGCCTTATTTACTAAATAACTTGAGAGAGAGATTTCATTGATCACTTAAATTTTGAGTACTACTTAATTGCTGAACTGGGGGCTGAAGTTCTGGTTCCTGCTTTCCATTTGTGGGCTGGGATTGTTCGTGCCCTGGCAAAGGAAGCTGGTGAAGGGAGCTCCAGTGATTACATTGATATGCTTAATCCTCAGTGGAATTGCCATTTAGTCATGAATAAGTCATTTAATTCAGTCATGAGGGATGTATTTTGAATGGTGACAGGTTGCAAAGAATATCATTAAGACAGCAAAATAGCCTTAATTGTATTCAGTCAGAGGTGCAGCACGAGAAGCCTTGCCATAAAGAAGAGGCAGTAAAACTTTTATGAGAGGTTACAGCAAGTCAGCCTCAGACCTGATCCAGAAATGGGCTTGGGTTCTGTGACAGTCAGACTGCAGCACTTGGGAATAATTAAAGGCTTACTCGAGGAGTGGAATCTGCATCAGTGGGGGAATCTTGGCTCTGTGTACATTAAATGGGGCTATTTCATTCCTGCAATGGACTCGGAATACACAGCTTGTGTATGGGAAGAAGCCTGCTTCAGCAAGTTATCAGAGTTTTACCAAATTTATTACTTACTAATTTATAGCAGTTGCTGGTCAGCTGCTTTATCATGGTCTTACTGTGACCAAGGGAAAAAACAAAGTGTCACTTGCAAGAAGAGCAGACTTACACAGGTTGGAGTGTTGCTAAATCCTAGTCTACAGTGCATGGGAATGTTTCAGATCTCCTAAGGATAATTTTTGCCAATCTCCAGTGATAATTCAGTGAAATTAGTAGATAAATGTTAGGGGTTACTTGCGTATATGCATGTAGCCATAAAAATGCTCTTTGTAGAAAATGTTACAGAAGTTTGGGATTGAGATTCATTAAGTGCAAGAACTCTGTTTTTCACTGTTTATCTCTGAACAGAAAGACCCATTCTGAGTGCAGGGATACTGCAAGCACAGCACTTGGTGGAAAAACAATTTACACTTGTGAAGAAATATTTTTTCTATACTTTATACCACAAAATGAACTTTCCATCACATTTTCTTAATAGATTTAGATTTCCATGAGCATATAGTTGTTGATGTGTTGCAAAACAAAAAGCTGCAAAAGCTAATTTGAAATCTCTCAATTTCTGTTTTTTATAGCATTAAAGATAATGCAGATAATTACCACATACACTTCATGTGGGTTTGTAAATGTGTGGATATATATCACTTGGAATTACTTCTTGTTAGCTAGAATTAATTAAAAAAATAAAATGTTTTTCTCCTCAGCCTTTTTGATGCTGTATATTCGTTGATCAAAAACAAAATCCACAGATTGCCAGTTATAGATCCAGTCAGTGGAAATGCACTTTATATACTTACCCATAAAAGAATCCTCAAGTTCCTCCAGCTTTTTGTAAGTATTTAAAGCTATGCTGTGCTTAACTGATCTTTCCCCACAGTAGACATCTGATATAATTAGGTAATTAAAGTCTTAGTGCAGAAATTTCTTGATGAACTTCCATATTCATTGTGTCTGTGTGTATCTTTTATTGGTAACAGAGGAATTAAAGCTTGATGTAAGGCCTAAACTTCACCTTTACTTTGTTTTAGTCCTTTAAAGGAACCTAAACACTGAGGACTTGTCTATTGGGATAATTTGCTGTCCTTTCTGGAACATCTCCTCAGCTTCAGGAGTTTGTTTACATGAAAAGAAAAATGAATTGTCTCCCAGAGATGAGATTGTCATCTGTAGTAATGTTAGTCACAGCAATGAGCAGGAGGCCACACAAAGCAACGAGAGTTTAGAGTGAATATTCAGATTAATGTTTTTCTATCTTTTTTTCTCCAGTTTTAGTGGGAATGACATAGCTTAGGATCTACAGCTTTTAGTGATGCGTTACTACAGAAAAACATGAGCAAAAATGTTAAGTTACAGTGTGTTAAGTTAGAGCTGCTTTGAACAGCAGCTCCTTAGGTCTGAGCTTGTTTGGGTTTTGTATTAATCTGGTAGCAGGAAACTGCAGTGACCTGTAGCCATCACTTGGAGTCTGCGGATGGGTGAGTGAATGTAAATGTAAATACATTCCTTCTGACTCTCCTAGATGTCAGAGATGCCAAAGCCTGCCTTTATGAAGAAGAATCTGGATGAACTTGGAATAGGAACTTACCACAACATTGCCTTCATACATCCAGACACTCCTATCATTAAAGCCTTGAATATATTTGTAGAGCGAAGGATATCGGCATTACCTGTTGTGGATGAGTCAGGTGGGTACAAAAATGTGGGAAGAGAAACGGTGCTGAGCCCTGGATTGATGCTGGGATGGGGGGAAAACACAAGAAAGAGTAAAAAAAAAAAATTAAAAAGCATGGGGGAAGGAAGGGAATATAAAGAAGTACTTCTGCAAAATGTAGGTTGGTGGGCTTGGAAGAATTCCATCGTTTGGTGGATTTTTTGGGATTTTTTTTCAGTCTTCTTGACCTGTCATTTCTTTCTGTGTGATTATAAGGTAACAGATGAAAGCAGGAAGCAAGAAAACTGATTTCATATTTAAGCACTTTGTTAACTTTCATTTTTCTTTTCTTTTTAGGAAAAGTTGTAGATATTTATTCCAAATTTGATGTAATAGTAAGTATATCTCTTAAATTCTATTAAATATTTTATATGTTGTAAGCATTTGCAAATTAATTTGTTAATATGACCATTTTATTTTGTTTGTTGGGCTGTAGTTAACAAACTGAATTAAAGAGATCCAGTTCACCCTGCACATCTCTTTTTTTTATTACTACTTTTATTTAAGTTATCCTTAGTAGTACTATTTGCACACAGGCTTCTACTGCTCTGGATGTTACCCAAAATTAAGATCTGGCTGGGCATAATCCAGAGGAGGGGATCAAAGCTGGTGAAAGGGCTGGAAGGAATGTCCTGTGAGGAATATCTGAGGAGCCTGGGTTTGTCTGGTGTGGAGAAAAGGAGGCTGGGGGCTGATGGGCTCATTGCTCTTGAGGATTCCTGAGGAGGGGAGGTGCAGAGGGAGGTGCTGAGCTCTTCCCCCTGGGATGCAGTGACAGGACACGTGGGAAGGGTTCAAAGCCACACTGCAGGGGTTTAGATGGGACTTTAGGAAGCATTTCTTTGCCAAAAGTGGGTGAACACTGAATAGGCTTCCCAGAGAGATGGTCCATGCCCCAAGCCTGTCAGTGCTCAAGAGGCGCTTGGGCAGTGCCCCTAATAAAATGCCTCAGCTTTTGCTCCTCCCTGCAGCGTCAGGCACCTGGACCAGGTGATCATTGTAGGTCTCTTACAGCTGAGCTATTCTGTTCTTGTTTATCTTTTTGAGAGAGGACTTCCTTTTTCCAGCTGCTGCCTCTCCACAGTCTGTTTTCAAAGAGAATGCAGATTTCTCCGTGCAGTTCTTTGTACAGCTTGACCTTCTCAGTGATATAAAAACTACATGGCCCATTCTTTTGTGTCTCTGACTGCAGAGTCTTGCATCTGTGTTCCTTCTGCTTTATATCTAATCCAGGACATTGTTCCTGGATTTCCCTCAAGATTCCAGCTGCATACTCAGATTCATGCCATGATTTACCAGCCTCTGACAGCAAAGGCTGTTGTATTCTCATGGCTTTCAGAAACTCGAAATATATAAATATATATGTTTTTATCCCTGTCCCCTCCCAGCTGCATGCACCTGCTTTCTAATTGCAGCATCTGACAACTACGTTATTTTCTAGAGATTTCACTGCCCAAGTTGCCACCAACCAGCTGCACTAATGAAGAATCCAGATGCCTGAAACACTGCCTAGAGGGCCTTCAGTATAATGGAGAATAGACACAAGTGAAAATACTTTAAGCTTATAAATATCTCTGGCTGCAAACATTGCTCTTAATACTGAAAATTCTGTGATGTCGTTGCTCTTGCCTGTCATTTCTGGGAATTTGTCTTTGTTATTTGAGATTCTCTACTATGCAGGATCCTGTTCTGCCATAAAAGCTTGTCAGGGAATAGGCAGTAGCTGTAGAGAGAATGACCTGATGTATCAAAGACAATGAAATTTCAGTTCGTGGATTCAGTGTTTCAGTTTATTTTGTAACTGTGTTAGGTTTTGAGGCATGACACGTTTCCTTCATTTCCCATTCTTCTTCAGAAAGACACCAAAAGGAAGAGGGTTCCTTACTTTTTTCACTTCTTTTCTCATTTTAAGTGATGAGGCAAATAGGCTTTTTAGAGATGTTGGATCATTTATTTGGAAAAAATACATACTGAGAACTGGGAAAAAACCCCACACCACAAAGATGCAATTTTTAGGATGTAATTGTTTGCTCCCAGCTGGGAGCAAAGATGGGAAAGAGTTAGGGCATCTATTGATTACTTGGGATTTTCCTCATATGTCCTGGTTTGCTTATTAAACTGGAGGGGAAAGATTCTATTCTTAAAAGATAATCACCTCTGAGCTTCCAGGTTTTCATCAGGCTGCTTCAACCTGATCTTGAGCTTTAAAAGAAGAAAACAAAATGTAACCTGAAGTGTGTGATCTGATCTTCCAGTAAACATAGAATTTCCAAGATGGTGATTTTTAACCTTTAACCATGTGGCTAATATCCTTGCTTGGTGGTTGAAGCTATGCCTGTGCATACAGCTGGCTAAGTTCATAGATTTCTTTCATTTTAAGAGTTCTGAATTCATATTCAGGTTCTTAATTGGAGAAACCTGGGAGTGGAGTGATGTATAGAAATACCTTTATATTGCACTAGTTATTGTGTGGGGGGTGACTTCTGTTTGCAGAGGCTTTTTATGTCCTCTCAGTGTCCTTCATTAGGACCTGGTTAAATGAATTAACTAAAATTGCTTTTGTCTTCATGATCGTCTCAAACTGTCTTGTCACGCTCAGTGTAATTCAATCAAAAAACTTGACCTGAGTATATTCTAGCCAAAAATTAATTTAATTTTATTGCTTGGTCCAGTGCTTTCATTTAAAAGCTCTGTCTTTGTTCTTCCTTCAGTGTCTCCGCAGCAAAATCTTTAGGTCAGGGTGTGCCAACACTACTGAAATACCACTGTGGTCTAACCTATAGAAAGCTTTTGCAGGTCTGCACAGAGTCCCCTCAGTGCTGGCATGATCCTGTTCTTAGAATGAAAGTTAAAAATGTCAGCTTTCAAATTCTTTTAATCTCTTCCTTTTAGAGGTGGGGATGGGATTTCACTTTCATTATTCTTGTAGTACTTATTAAAATACACCCAGACACACAAATTGTCCTCGAATGACAGCACCAGCTGAGTCCAGGAGAGGGAGTTTGAGCCCACGAATTAGAAAGGTGAAGAATGAATTTGCTCTCCACTTAGATCTCAGTCACTAACATTACTCCGTGGGTGGGGTGGTGTTCACAGCAGTTGGTGTCCTCTCCTGCCCTATGAAAAACAAGCAACAAAAAAATTGTATGTTCTGTGTGGTGTGAAATCTGAGAGCTTCTAAAGAGCTTCACCTTTACATTTGCTACTCATGGCAAAAGCAGGATGAGTGACACCAAGCCAAAGATCCAATGCAAAGTAAGATTTTCACTGGCCTAATGCATATCACCAGTTTTATCAATTAACCCAGTGTGTCAGATGGTGTTTAGCATCATTGTGCTTGACAGTTCCCAGAATCTGAAGCTGAAGAGCATCTGCTTTGTTAAATATGTTACTTGGAATGTACTCAGCTTAGACCAGAAATGCCTATCTGCTTGATGCCAAAATATTTCCTTTATTGAGTACTTTGTTACTAAGTACTGAGCGGTCTGATGTGGTCTGGGTGTGTTTTTTTGCAGAATCTTGCTGCTGAAAAAACGTATAATAACTTAGATATCACGGTGACACAAGCCCTACAGCACCGCTCCCAGTATTTTGAAGGTGTTGTAAAGTGTAGTATGCTGGAAACACTGGAGACCATTGTGGATAGAATAGTGAAGGCTGAGGTGAGTCCCTGCACAAGAAGTTACAATTTGTGTTATGAAACTGATAAGCAGTACAAATGTATCCTCTTTAAGTATTTTTTAATAATTATGTGTATTAGGTCTCAGTCTGCTCTATAGACTCAGATTTTAGATGCTTACAGGGATGTGTAAAATATTTTACAGTATATCTGTAATAATATTCTTATTTGCATTTCTGTTTTATGACATTAACTAAACTGAATGCAAAGCTTTCCCAAGTTTCTTCCAAGCCTGTCATAAGTTTTGCAAACAAATCATTTGTTAAACTCCAGTTTGTAGCTTGGCTCAGGGAATTTATTGGGTGCAGCTCGTTGATGCATGATGGAATTCTGCACTGCTCTCAGAGAAATGCTGTGAAACACAGCCATAAAGTAAATTCTTGTGAAGAAGCCACCACTAACTGCTCTTGTAAATTTTTTTGTCTGTGTGCTGTCTGTTCTTTTGATGCTGTTTATCTTGTTTGTTAGTACTGGGAACTTCTTACACGCAGAGGTGAATGAGTTTGTAGGTCTTTCTCCCCTGTGAGGCTTCTCTGCAGAAGAAAATCAGTATTCCCTGTTTCAGTCATCTCTGAGGTGTGATCAGCTCCATTTAGATGCTTTAACTTCATCAATTACAAGACTTATTTATTTTTTAGGGTTGTAACCAGGCATACACTTGATATGAGGAAAACTTCCACTTTGTTAACAAGCCCTTAGAACCTCATTACGCAATTTCTGCTTGTAACTTTCTGCATTTGCTTGAGCTTCCTCCTGAAATTGAATAATTTTAGCACTGCTGATACACAGATTTCAAACTTGGATTGTTTTATTACTATCTTAAGAAGCTTTAGACATTTGGGTTTTAAGAACAACTCCTACCCTCTTGTTCAGTCTAAACACAGTGAGATTACATGTAAAAATGAGTCAGTCAAAACTACTACAAAGCTATTTTTAGCTGCCAGACAACTGCTTGATCTTACAAGCAATTAAACAAATGAAACTTTTGTCCATTTTGCTTGAATTCATTACACTGAGAGGAATAAAATTATTAAATGTGTGCATATGCAGAAACTAATAAACCCGTTTAAAATATCACCAGCATAGTTTTATGAAAAATAAAATATTTTCTCTCAACTTAGTAGTGAAGAGAGATAATTCATGTGAGTAAAAGTAAACATGTAGTAGGCTCTGAACTTTGGACTCTGGTTCTGCAGTGGCTTTTCACAGCATGCTCTGGCCAAGAAGCCTCAGGATACAGGAGTATCCATCTAATTTCCCTACAGTTAGGAAAAAAGTTTTGTAGTGTAAAATGTTCCGTAGAAGAGATTTGTAAGGATATGATCATTATTTGAAAATACAGTCTTACTGTTGATAAATCTTTCTTCCGAGTTGTGTCCGTGTGTTTATTTGCATGGATAAATGCAAATGCACACTGTTTTTCTGTCTTAAACAGTCCGTTTAAAACAAATTGTTTTAAAAGCAGTCTGGCACTCAGTTTCCATTGTGTAGCCCTGTGAGAAAAATTAAGTTAAAACCAACTCAGAGATGTCAAAATACAACAAGTTTAGTGCTGTGCCTCTGCTGAGAAAGTTAGGAAGTATTTTTCAGAAGGAATCCTCATTTTATTACTGTATCTAATTTTTTGGAGATCACAGGCTGGGTTGGGCAGAGGCTGTAACTTGGGGAAAAGTGTTTGATGTAAGTGCCACATTTTGAGAGCAGAAGGATTTTCAAGACCTAGATCTTGACTTACCTGTCAGTTCATATCAGATTCTGTTGCCATGTCAGATAGCTGTGTGCTTTTTAAAATTGCACTATTTTCATTTATGTAGGGCAAGCATGTTTGTGTTGCTGTGAGAGAATTGCTATTACTGATACTTTGAACCATTTTGGGCTTTGTTTTTTCCTACTTGTCTTCATACTGCTTTACTTTAGGGATTCTGTTTGTTTCTTTGTTTGTTTTTCTTTGCTTTGTCTACTTTAAATCAAGTAAATATATCTCAGACTCTTCTCCCTGCTGGCAGGTTCATCGTTTGGTGGTAGTGAATGAAGCTGATAGCATTGTGGGTATCATCTCCCTTTCTGACATCCTACAAGCTCTGGTACTCACACCTGCAGGTATGGATCTGCCCTCGGGGCTTTGCCATGAGGCACTGGTGGTGTGCACACCCTGCTGGCTTTCATTTCTTTCACAGTGATAAATGTCTGATTTTCAGCTTTTGTAACTGATTATAGTTCCTAAATACACAAGTCACTTCAGGAAAAAGCTGACAGAATACTAATTATCAGTCTCCTGTTCACTGAGGAGGGCATGCAGAAGCTTTCATGAATGTCCCTGCTGTTCATGTATCTTTTGTAGAGGAAAAAAGGTCTTGATTAATGTTTTAAGAGGATGAAGCTGAGTGTATAGACAACATCTACAACAGGGCACCTTCCCCACCTTCTGAGTTTCTGTATTCTAGCCAAGTGTGGTCATAGCTGTGTTTTCCACTAAAAAATCTCTTCTTGAGCCTTGCTGTTGTCCAGCTATGCTTGGCTGGCACAACTGAAGTCAGAGATGGCACCTCAGCCCACCAGAACTCTTCCAGTAAAAAACTCTCTTGTGATGGTTAAATCTCTAGTGGTCAATCTAAACATGATTGGGTTCCTTTTAACAAGAGTATCCAGCAATAGGTTTATTTCTGCTACTTTTATCTTGGTTGTGGGTGGTTGGTTTGGTTGGGTTTTGTTTGGTTTTGGTTTTAAATTTTGCCTAAGTTCTTAACCTGCTTTATGTTCTTAATTGTAACTTCACTTCGACCACATAAATTACTTCAATGTCACAAGAACTAAGCAAAGCCCTGTTTTGGCTCAATGTCCTGAGGATTATTACCATTTTGCCTCCAAAAAAAAAAAAATCAGACAAATAGAGCCAGAAAAAAAGATTTTTTACATCCTTTAAAAAAAACCAAAGTCTACATGTGAGCTTCACTGAAATCTCTACCTGCCCTGATAGATAACATAATTATATAAAAGTGTTTTTCCTCTGTAGACTTAAAAAAAAAAAAGGTAATGTGCCTTGTTTAAATAGGAATATTTCTGTTCTGAAGAGAAGTAATCAGTGATACTGCTGGAGGTATTGTGTCAGTACACCTCTGTAGACTTATGCAAGAGCAGGGCTGTCTGTGAAAGCGTGGATGAGAAATCAGCCCAGAGGTCTGGGTCAAATGGAATCCTGGCCTGGAGAAAGAAGAGGGAGATGCAAAGACAGGCAGCCAGGGCCTCTCCAGGCAGAGGAAGGAGTTTCATCCGTGGCTGGAGGGTAGAAGGATCCCAGCAGAGCAGAATTCAGTGCTAATGGGGCAAAGTTCAGACAGAAAAGATGCATTTGGATACTGACAAACCAAGAGCTTTGTTGTACTGCAGTTACACAGACACCTGCGTTGGAACTCTGAGCTGATCTAAAAGTGCTCTGGAATTACTGCAGAGGGCAGTTCCTGCTCCCAGTCCGGGGCAGCACCACGCTCTGAGATCCCCGAGCTGCTGTAACTCACTGAGCTAACAGGAAACTAAGCCAGCAAAAAGCTGCAGTTTTGTCAGCCTGGCACACTGAACCTGCCCACAGAACAGTCTGGTACTGAGGACAGGGGTTAGAGCAACAGAGAGGGCAGGATTATGCCACTGGAAGAGATAGAGGTGAGGGAAGGTGTTTTTGGGGAGCAGTTAAGCATTAGATTGCGTTTCCACAGGCAACTGCCCAATTTTAGACTAGAATTTGTCTCATGCAGGGAGGATGTCTGGGATGTAAATCTGATTTGTAGAGTATGAAGTGTGACTTAGCTCCTAAGAACACGAGATAAATCATGTATCCAGTTCTCTTCACAGACTGGAAAGGAAAATTTATTGACTGGCAGGAATTTAGACCAGCCTGTGTTTGGGAAAAAAATTAGCAGTTGTGATGTGAAAACTGGATGTATTTAATGAATCTTTCAGTGTTTGATTATACATTACAAGTAGCAGCTCCAGGTTTCTGGCAAGAGATTCTTGTTCTGTAGAGTTGGATGCTGCATCCAAGCTCACCACAGGGTTCAGTCGTTGCCCAGCATGTTTGAGTACCTGGAGAAGAGGTGAGATTCTGCACAGTCCTGCTGGACAGGTCTCTCAGATCCCTGCTGTAAGCAAAATCTGCCTCTGAGCCAGGAAAAATGGGTCCATCAACACAGTGTAGTTACACTGAATTCTTACATAGTTTGTGCTCAAGCAGGACTCATTTTTTGGGGGCTGTTATGATGATTAAGCTTGGCTCTAAGCTGAGGGACAGGTTTGGGCTGTGGGTTTTTAGTTGGGAGTTTTTAAACTAATTTTTTTTTGTGCTGAGGAGAATCTTCAAAGGCACTTTGAGTAACTTCCCAGAAGGGTTACTTAGACTTAGCAATGAAGTTAAAGCAGTGATGGTCTCGAGCCTCCCTCACTCTGTCTCACGTAGCCATTTAGCATTCCTCCAGTTTATTCTTTATAAATGTTGTATTGAGTACTCTGATTCTGGTAATGTGACCAGGGAAAACTGCAGCAGTTGGAATGAGCTTTTCCAGTGCTGTGTGCCCAAGGAAATCACAGCTGCTTTCCTCTTCTGTTCCCAGGTGCCAAACAAAAGGAGAACGAGAGCGAATGACTGCTGTGAATGTACACGTTTGTAGGAGAACTTGAACAGAGTTTCTGGGTCGTTTGTCTCAAGAGCAGTGACTGCAGTCGAACAGAGCAGGATGGTTGAGAATGTGTTTTGGGACTTAGTGATGGATGATGAGTCTCTTCCCCCCAGTGATGTCGCAAAAAAAGCAGCATGACAAAAGCTTATGTTAAAATGTAGGCTCGTATTTCAAAATGTCTTCAAAACATTTGCTGGAAGACTTCACATGATGTCCTTCATTAAAATGCACTGTATTCTGAAACTTTTTCATTTTGTATTTGACAGAAGTCACTGGTCAGCAATGGATATATGTGGCATAAGGCAAGTGTATGGCATATTCATATCATAGTGCCTTATGTCAAAATACAGCAATATGTCATCACTGTTGCCCATCACTGTCAAAGGAAGTGTTGTGCTAAACGAGACACTGTATTTGAATGTGAAAGTCTTTAAACCTAAAACCAAATCAGTTTCAGTTCTCATTAGATTTGTCATAAAAGCTGTAATTTGGGTATCGGTAGACTTCTTTAAAACTTCAATGACAGTTTTGTGTTCAATGTTGCATTCTGAACTGAAATGTAAAACGAGACTGATTTAAAAACAGCTTTATTTATTTTTACTTTCATGACAATTTTTTACACATCTTTGGTGGATAGCTAAAATTTCACCATATCCATTAATAAACTGTTGATTGTTATACAAACAAGTGGGAGATTTTTCTCATTATTTAAAACTTGGGAGTTGCAGAAGCTGTGGCCTCTTCACCAGTCTGTGTTACTTTGAGCTGAAGATTTCGGAAGCATGGATTAAAAGTGCTTTGTACTGTCATACACAGGCACCACGGAGGAAATGAGGTGCCAGAGGACAATATTTTCACCTGTATTAAAGTGTAAACTGATGTTTGTACAACGAAAACCCGAAACTTTTTATTGTATATGATTTGTACAGAAGTGGAGGAGTGAGGAAAGCCGTGGGGTATTTGCGAATGTAAATGTACTGTAAAGTTTGAAGATGAGACTTTTATAATTGTAGATTCTTGTAGATGGAAGAAATTAAACCCTACAACATCAGCTTGGTTTTAGCAGTTCGTGCCAAGTTCTTTCGCATGTATGAATGTACGTGCATTGGGATTAGTGCAAACCAGGAACAGGAGCATTCTTATTTTTCTTTGAATTTAAAGGTGGCTTATGCTAATGGAATACTGCAGGCAGGACTTCTGTATTTCCAGCCTGAATACTGCACTGGAATAATGCAGGAAAGGGATACATTATTTTTTCATTTATAAACATGGAGGTAAATGGTGAACAGTTTTCAATTTGGTTATAAAATGTAAATATAATAGTAATTATAGTAATGAAAAACTTTCTTTAGAACTTTTCCCCTTTCTACAAAAATTTAAATTTTGAACTAAATGTGTGAAAACTTCCTTCTTACAGGTGTCTTTCATGACTAAAAATACTCCTGTAGTATATGATGGAAACTGTTCACTTAGACTTTCTTCCACTTTCTTACCTTGTGAAAAACATTGCCAAGTCTTCTCCAGCACCTTTTCTGACTGGGTAAATATTGACTCTGTTCCCTGCAATTCCTGGTGATACTGAATTGGAGCAGCTGCTTTGTCCTAAGAGCAACAACGTGGTGCTGGTTACTGGCATCAGAGCTGACACCAGCCCAGCTCTGATTATCCTTGTGTGGGAGGTGGAGTGATTCAAACTAAAAATAGTGGCTCTTGTTCTCCGCAGGGTGTGTGGAGGGGAGAATTCGTGGTAGGTAACTCTGCTTAAGGGTAAGGGGGCAGCAGTGCTGCCTGCAAATGGCACACAGAGCACGGAGATGCAGCTTTGTGAAGGCCAGGGTTCTGCTCCAGCACAGGCACTGCAGCCTCCTCTGGGAGATGGCATGGCAGGGAGTTGCCCAAAAGCATCGTGAGATCTGTCACTCGTCTGCATGAGCGCATTCTTCAGCCCTCTGGTCAAGGTATTTTTAAAGGGTTGAACCACTGGTAATTTTTTTATATATATTTTATAGCACAAATTCTTCTGTCCCTGTTCCATGCAGATGCTGTGGGCCTGCCTGCGTGCAGCAGTGTGCAGAAAGCCAGAATGAATTTGCAGTTTTCAGAGAACCACGTACAGACTTCCCATTTTCACATTATTACAACTGCTGGTGACATGTTGTGGACACAGGACTAGCAAAATTATGGAGAACAGCCTTCTCAGTGGTACAAAACTGTGTTCAGAGAATTTCCACCTTTTCTTTCTGGAATTCAGCTATGAACTCTGCATTTGTGAGTGGCAGAACCACAGTGCGACCCCACCAGCACGAAGAAACAGCAGTGCCATCAAAATGCACTCTGCTTGTGCTGGCACAAGTGCCAGTGCTGATGCAGTAAACAAAGCTAAAGAAATCGTGTCATTTTTAATACAGATCAGTTTTCTACAGAGCTAGAAAAAGGTTTGTTCCAGCAGAAGGGAGGGACAGGAGTAAGTAAATGAGGGTAGAGAGAGGAGGGGTGACTCAGCAGCTCTGCCGCATGTTCCAGATTAAAGGGAAAGTGTAACTAAAGCTTCAGTCTAGGGCTCTTCATGTAGCTCATTAGAGGCCTCAGCCGTGAAAAAGAATTAATAAAATGTCATTAGACTCCAGTCTTGTGCATTCTCCCCTCTGGACAGGCAGCAAGCAGTACCTATAGATCTGAGACCGCAGCAACAGCTCCAGAAGCTCCTTTTCTTGCTGCAGACAGGACCATGCTGCAGATGGAGGTGTCAGTAAATGTCCCCTGTGACTCCTGAAAGCCTGTTCAGTAGTGCAGGTGAAAAAATAGGTTCTATTTTAACCAGCAGGACTGTAATAACACATGATTGATGCCTTTGCTTTCCTTTGCATTTCCTTGCCCAGCAAGAGATGTCTGTGAAAGATAATTATTCTGAAGGGCTTCTTTGTCTTGGAAGGGCTTTTACCTACTCTGGCTATTTTTAGCTGCTTAGGGGTATGAAAATGTTTCTTACTAGACTTCTGCCCTCAGTATTTTTCAGTACCTAGGGACGGTCTGAACTGAGGAAAAATCACCCTTTGCTGACATCAATGAAAAACATTTTCCTGTTTCACTTCTGGAATCCTTTAGGTAAAGGGTCTGAGATCAGACAGTATTTGCTGTTTGCTGGGAACTGAATTCCAATTGTTGTGTATCCTAAGCCTGTTCATCTTTTATTAAGGGATACTCTTGTGCTGGGAATGTTGGAATAAAACAGAAAGAACAAGCCTTGATTTCCAAGGCCCGAGCTCTTGTCCTCATGGCAGACAGGAGGAATCTGACTGAAGCAGTTCCAAGACTCCTGGAGAACACTCCTTGCCATTTTTAGAGGGAGCATAGGGTAAGCTGGAGCTTTTCAGTTTTGGTCCAACTAGAAGTGAAACTACACGTGCTTAATCCTGTCTCACAGCAGGCCCTGTAACTGCTCCCACTGAGCTCTCCAGGCAGCTTTAGAAGTAAACCAATTTACTTCTAAAGTTTCTGTGAACTTTCACCCATATTGAACACTTATTAAGGGTAATTTCCAGAGGAAAATGCCATTCCGAATAATTTAATACTACCCTTGTACCCACATAATGCATTTATGCAAAAAGAATGTTCTGCAGACACTGCTCTTTACTCTTCACTTCAGGTCTTAATTTAAATGTGGTTTTGAAAGTCACTTTCTTGGTATTCATTTGTTTTCTGGTGGTTGCAGTCAGACCTGTTCCCACTGAAGTGAATGGGGAGGAGGTGACCTGTACTCACACATCAAACTCATTCCTTTAGAAAAAACCCTGTGGGATGTGTGTCCCTGCCAGCTGCACACCAGGACCTGCAGGGCATCAACCTGTGGTGTCAGCAGCCCCTCTGAACTGAATTAGTCCCTTAATATGCTTCTACTAACGTTTTGTCAGCGTTTCTATCTGAATATTGCAAAATACAATCACTTTGAAAAGGCAGGAGGGAGCAGAAGCAAGTGCAAGGCTGAACCGAATGTACTTTGTAATCTCTGCGGGCAGCAGGGGCTGTGCAGTGCCTGTGGAAGCACGCCCAGTGCAAACACTGGACACACTTCAAAACACTCCTCGGGAAGGTCCCGCTTTGCTGAAGGACAGAGCAGGTAATTGTGCTGGTAATTGCTGCTGCAGGAACTGAAGGTACAAGTCAGAGCTGTTCTGCGTTTGGGAGCTGAGTAGCTGGGTGTCTGTGGGTTTGCACGTACTGGATTAGCATAAAAATACTTGGCTGTTGAGTTACCTTTACTACATGAAATCTGTCGTGGTTTTTCCTCCATCAGGGAGAAGTAGATACAGGCAACAAAAGAAAGTCATGCTCCATTTGTCCGGCCTCCCTCAACATCCTGATCTCCCCACAGACAATCACTCCACCCCTGCTTGCAGTTTTCCCCTTTGGTGTCTTGTCTTTCAAAACCACATCTGATGTGTTGCGTTCTTTATCCATGTTCTTATCTCACTTACAGTAAGATTAATGTCATTTATCATCTGAACTGATCCCAAGGCTGTGTTTGACTTGAGGGAGCACCTGGCAGAGGGAGGCAGGGAAAAGGCCTGGAGCACAGCCAGGGCAGAGGCACACGGGGTACGTCACTTGTCCCACAGTTCTCTGAACTCCTCTGCAGCTCACAATTTGCTAACACTGCAGACATGAGGAGGCTGCAGCAGGCCCAGGGAATGTACAGGCAGAGCCCTAATTCCTAATGCAACCGATGCTGTGGAATGCTGCCCTGGGAAAACGCAAGCTGAGCATCACACCTGGATTGTTACAGGGGGAGAGAATTTCAGCAAAGGGGTACTTGCTGTGTGAGGCTGTTCAGCCCTAAACATGTAAACAGTAAGAGTTCAGATAATGCACAATGCCTGGATTAGACATTCACAGCCACAGGTGTGCTTTCCCTCTGCTCAAAGCACTCCAGAAGAGTTTAGATCTCACCTGGGCAGGAGAAATGCAATAACAGGCTTACCACAGTCCAGATCCTCTCACCTCTGCTTAAGCTGCTGCCAAGTGAGTAGCAGTGTCCCAGAGTGCTGCCAAAGGCCATCAGCAGTGTCACCCAGCCCTGGAGCATGGAAAAGCAACAAACTTCACTGAAAGCTCTGTATTTGCCTGTATTCCAAGTGTCCCAGCCAAGACAAAATAAAGCACTTACATGATCCTGCTGGAGTAAGGATTATTAGCCAATTCCTTCCAAAGAAACAGTAGAAGAAAAGGAAGTTAAAGGTTTTTCTTCAAAACAAACCCATGCCCAGAAAGGATGAGTTCTGTGTTCCTGCTGACAAGCATGAGAGTATCCAAGACAACTCCATTGCAATTTGAGGCAATAAAAGGGGGGGAAAGGAAACCCTGCAGTAGTGAACCCCCCTGAACAAGCACAGAGTGAGCCAGGGGCAAGTTAACAGAAACCAGATAAATAAATAGACACAGGTCCAAAAGGTGAGTGGGATAAGAAAAAGAGAGTAAGGGAAAAGGCCTAATCAAAAGAAGTGGAGTGTCAAGGAGGCAGCAAAACCAGAAACTCTCACAAATGAAAAGAATGCTGTTGCTCACCACTCTGAGCATGTGGATGTGGGGTATGGATATATATCCTGAAAATACAAATTAGGTTTCACCAGAGTAAAAAGCCCAGTGCCAAAATACAACAGGCAAGTAATAAGAGCTGTAAGGAGATGGAAGTTGAAAGCATAACTACCACAAACTTCAGCTATTTTTCCAAATCCATGTATGTCATTGGAAGGGTCTCAGTCCTCTCAGTCTTCTGGCTCAGTAAAAAGCCCAAATTTTGGACCATGGCATGGTTCCAGAGGGAGCAAATGTAAAGGTGATGGCACAGCTCCAACGGTTGGTCCTGCAGGATCATGGCTACTGCAATCCTCATGTCCTTCATAAACAGTTGTGTTTTTCACAAGGTGCAAGACAGAGAGGAATATGGTGCTGTACACCAGGCAGGGCTGTTCCTCTGCACCTCTTGGAGAGCTTTGAGCAGGATCCCTGTTCACAAAAGCTGGATTTCCACAGGCTGCTGCTTTTGTGCCGGCCCCCCAAATCCCCCCAATCCCTACGGGGTGATGCTCAAGGGCTGTGATGAGGTGGGAATCTGTGCTGCAGCGAGTGGAAAAGAGAGGCTGGAAACAGAAAATGAGCACGCAGAGTTGTATCACCACAGCCATCACTGAGAAAGTATAAAACCCCCGTGTTTCTTCATGAAATAACTATCCTTCCACCATGTACCTATTCACTGAAGGCTGTTATTCCTGCTGTTTCACAGGTTACCAGCACTTGTCCTGTAAAACCCCATAATCCAGAAGAATGAAGGGTATAATTAGACTATCCCAAAAAATGCAGGTATCTCCAAAAAGCCTGTCTGCTCCTCTGGAAGCGAATCACTTTTGTGTACAAATGGCTTTCTTTTGCACTAGTTCTCACCAGGTTAGATGAATATGTGGGAATGGATGGGTGAGATCAGGGAGAAGCCAATCCATCTCCCTTAACATCATCCAGCTGTTAGGTTGGTTTGTTGTACCCTGCCATAATTGCATGGTGGGTATCAGAGTTCCCCAAAAAGACAAGATGGACATTAAAAAAAAAATTACTTCTAACATTCATTTTTCAAGAAAACGTGGAAAGGGTAGATATTAACCCAAAGTGTTCAAAATCAGTAGTGGAGGGGGGAAATAAGACTTTCCTGTTCTTCGTGTCTTTCTCCCTTAAATTCTGCATCCATTAGGTGTTGCAGTCACCACCAGTACATGCAGCCCTCTTTTCAAAGCGGAAAACTCTCCACCGCTCGGATCTCATAGTTAACTATTGCCAAGCTCCCAAACGCCTCCCCGCCTTCCCTTCCATGCAATTCCCAGCACTTTATCGACGCTGGGACCCGACGTTTCTCCGTGAATCATCCGCGCGGACGGGGAACGCTCTGAAGAGGCACCGAGATAAATCCCAACGAGCGTCACAGCCCGGCCGAGCGGCCCTTCCCGGGACGGGCCGTGACCCTGGAGCCTGCGGGCCTCCGGCGCACGGCAGGGGCAGCGCCGGATCCCACCGCCCGTGGAGGATGGGAACGGGGACAGGGAGGGGGATAGGAACAGGGGTATGCACGGGGATGGGGACCGAGATGGAAACGAGGACAGGGATGGGGAAGGGGACGGGAACGGGATTGGGCTGGGGCCAGGATGGGCACAACGACGGGGAGAGGGACGGGGATAACCAAGGTGACGGAGACCGGGGAAGCGACCGGGAAGGAGCCGGAGCCGGGGCCGGGGC
>VWPU01017030.1:0-15412 GCA_013398955.1 Callaeas wilsoni | reverse complement strand
CAGAGTGAACTCAGCCCCACCACAACCCTGAGAGCTTTTCATCCCTCAGTTCTAATGGTGACAAAGCCATCTAAGGGCCAGGAAAACCCCACTTCTCTACCGCCCACTCTTTCCTCAATGCCACCCTGAAACACTTCCATTTTACCTCTGGGAGCTGAATGCCAATGACCTTGAAATAACTGAGACTTCCTAAAAATCTAAAAAAGGGGTGAGAGCAGGATGGGTGGGCCTTGAACAGCCTGGGATGGTGAAAGGTGTCCCTGCCATGGGGGTACAACAAGATGAGCTTTAACGTCCCTTCCAATCCAAAGCCTGGGATCCTAGGGGCAAATCAGCCCATTTGAGCCAAAAATGAGGATTGCTTTTCCATTATTTTAATTTTTTTTTACATATGCATGTTTGCCTGTGCTGTGTAAACAGGAATTCCTGAATGGTTTAGGCTGGAAGGCTCCACTGGAGCTGATCCAGTCCCACCTCCCTGCTCCAGCACGGTCCCCTGCAGCAGTCACTCAGGATTGTGTCCAGACAAGGAAAACCCACACCAGAACACACCTCCCTCACCAGTGCCCAATTATTTTACCTAGAAACATCTATTTTATTGACAGTAAAAGTATAAAGAAGGAGATGGCAACACAAAGAGAGTTAATACAGAGATTTTCTCCTTTATGGAGAGAACCTGCCACCATATAAACAACCTGGGGTAAGAAAAGCAAAATGCAGCTGCTGCCCAAATCCCCACCTGCCCCAGACCTGCCACTGCCTCTTGTGTTGTTTGAAAATGCAGAAATCAAATTCCCTGGTGAAGCATCTTCCCATGGCCAGGGAGTTGTCCTGCCAGAAGAGACGGCGTCACTCGGAGCCACAACCTTTAATTGCTTAGGAACACCCCAGTGCTTCATCTTGGGAGTTCCAGCAGCAGGCAGCGTTTATGGGGCTTAAAATCCATAGATCAGCCATTCCCAAAAAAACTGGTCGTCACTGTAGCAGCTGTAATTACTGAGGTTAAAACACAAACAGAAAAATCCCTCCCTAATGGCAATTTATTCACATTTCAAATCAAAGTGAACATGACTTTGCATTTTTAATTTTCCACTTGAAAAAGAAATAAATAATATATCAGCTTAGAGTTGTTTAGAGGTGGGGGGTTGATGGTTTTATTTGTCTGATTGATTTTTGGGGCTTTCTTCAGGATTTGTTTCAAAGCTTACGTTGACAGCAAATTCCAACAAGAAGCAATTAATTCCTCACAGAACTATGGGCTCAGACACACAAAATGAGCACCAGATTAATAATAATAATAATAATAATAATAATAATAATAATAATAATAATAATAATAATGTCCTGTGCAAAACACACAGCTCAGTGACCTCATTTCCACCAAGATCCCTGCTTAGAATGCTCCATGTGCACAAAATGGACAATCCAGCCAACCAGAATATCTTGAGCTCAAAAACTTGCCATTAGTCCAGAAAACTGAGATGAACTTGCCAATATTAACTTGAATTTCACCAGCACCAACTGCTCTGCATGGAAAACTGCACAGGGAAATTTAAAGCACCTTCATTTTGCAAACCCCAGCCTTTGTTTTTTGCTCAGGTACCAGGGATGTTTTGTTCTTTCATCACATTTTAAACTAATTATATTGAAGGGCAAAAAAAAAAAAAAATCATCTTTGTACATACATTTACGGAGAAACAAATCCCCTTAAGGCTCCCCAAAGGGCTGTATAAGATGTTCTCTTTTATCTCTCTCCCCTATTACCAGCTTTTTATCACAGGTTCTTGGCTCTGTAATTCACCTTCATCCTCCTGAAAGCAGGTTAAGAGTTTCAGCTGTTAAAATAAAACCTTTCCACTCAGCCAGGCACCTCCTGACTGAGTTTAATTTGTATCAAGAAGAAAAACACTCAAACTGTCCGAGATCCTTTTCCACAATTTCTGTGATATATGAGTGCATAAAATTAACTGTGCTCCAAGGGGCTCCTGAGCCTTTCAGAAAAGATGAGATTTGTAAATTTGTAGAAAAGGGAATTAAATTTTAACTTTAAACACAGCCTCAGGGAGGGTTTTTTAGCTCTAAATTGTAATTTTGTCTTTTTGACAGAGCAGAGGGCATGGGGAGACCTTTTCCAAACCTCCTTCCCAAGCAGCCATTCAGATCTCCAGATTTGCAACACCATCAGCCCCAGAGACCCCTGCAAGTGCTGACAAGTCCCAAGTGATGACAGAAATTGGATCTTGGACTGTTCTTACTGTGGCAGGACATATCCTCCCCCCTCTAGCACAGATGGTTGGTGCAGATATGGAAGAGATAACCCCGGGGCTGAAGGGCTCATCTCTGGCACCAAAAGGGCTCAAGGCCCAGCTAAGAATCAACATCTCAGTCTGGACAGCAGATGTGGGAAGAGATAACAGAGATATTCCTGACTGAGAGACACTGTTTTACAAACTATAAAAGACATACGAGTTATCACGGAGCCAGAAGCCTTCTACACACACACACCCTGAGAGTGTGGGAGACTTCTCCCTGGAGTTTGGACACAGATTCCGTGGTTCCTTTCCTGAGAATTGAGGGAAAGGATCTCGATGTGTGCCCCACCAACATCTGTATGGTACGATACATTGGATCCTAAGTTATATTATTTCTTTGCTAGCTGTAAAATTACTGGTACCTTTAACCTCGCGCTGTATATACCCACTAGTAGTTTCTTTTTCTACTTATTCCTATGTAGTATATAGTTTGTTTTAAGTCTTATATCTGCTTTTTTTGTGTCTATTGAATATATAATTCATTCTATAACAGACCGAATCAGCCATTATTAAAGAACTTGCAAACATAAGTGGGTTTTGAGGTGCTGGCCACCCCAATAAAGCCCCTGCCTGCTGCCAGAGGCCTGGCAAAAGGCAGACGTAGCTAAACACCCACATCCATTCGTAACACTTACATACAGGTACTATGGAATTCTTTGATACTTTCATTTAAACATATCCCAGTATTCCAGCATGGAGAATATCTGGGTCCCAGACACTGCACACAAGGAAATTCAAACTGTGCTTTCCCCCTGGGTATAATCATCTGAGTTCCCAATCTCTGTATTTATTAATAATCCCCACTGCTCACTCATTAATTATCCCAGAGAAGCTGTGGCTGCCCCTGGATCCCTGGCAGTGTCCAAGGCCAGGCTGGACGGGGCTTGGAGCAGCCTGGGACAGTGGAAGGTGCCAACAGCCATGGCAGGAGTGGCACTGGATGGGCTTGAAGGTCCCTTTCCACCCAAATAATTCTGTGATTCAATAATGAATGAAATACTTCCTCTTCACTGAAGTGTGAGGGCTCTCATTTGGATCATCTGCAGGATGATTCTCAACCTTCACCACATTCTCCCCTCTTCACACCCTGTGGTTTTAGAGCCTTTTTTGCACTGGTTCTACATTTCCTGCACGTGGAAATCTGCCAAACCCATTTGGTTTAGGCTATTCCCATCTCCTTTGGAGATCAAAAACATTCTAACATTGAGTCACAGTTCTCCCCTGAAAATAACACATTTATACTCTGTATTTTTTTAATAAACCATTTGAGAGATCAACTGTTCAGAGATTCAGAATTTTTTCTTCTTGCTTAGGAAAAAACAGAAGTCTCATGCAATATGAGTACTTAAAATCATTTCAGTCTTAAGCCACGTTCAAATCCTTGGACTCCTCTGCCCAGTGAGCAGGTTTTCTTGTTTTTCCAGGTTTGTAAAAGTACAAGACTCAGAGATCTAGCTTGAACTTCAATACAAACAAAATCCACTTGTGATCAGAAGACCGTAGGATTATTTCCTTGGCCATAAAAAGGGAAATTTAACATTCTGATCACCCACCACAGCTGCAGCTAACAACACAAAACCACCTCCACAATAACATTAATAACCAAGTGTTTCAAGAAATAGCATTATTATCTTCCAGATCTTATTGAACCTGACCGGGGAGAGTGTTTATTTATATATTTGGTTTCATAATCACCCAAGGCTCTCTCCTGAGCTCCTTCCCAGACTACCATTAGCATCACTCATCCACACCAGCATGAACACAGCCACAGCATTTGCTCCAGTGCAAAAAAGAACCAGTAGAGTCTTTCTCACTTCTCCCCAAACTCAAGCCAACACAACCCTTTTCTTGCTCGAGGCAATTGTACATCTCTGTTCTTCTCATGTCACATCCCTTCCTCCTCCTCCTTCCTAACAAGCCTCTAAATAAGTTCCACCTCACTGCCCATTTCTGGGGCTTCTCTTTCAGTTTCCTGCATTTGCCATCATTGCTCCTCTCTCCCTCCAAGAATCCTCCAGTTTTCCTGGAGTTCACAGAGTGCTGAGCCCACCACGTCCTCTGCTCTACCTGGACTGGCTGCTCTTCTCTTTGCCACCTCGTTACCTGGTGGTGTTTGGTTTTCTCTCATGCAATAAACTCAGCAAGCCCACGTTGCAGTGCTAATTTCACTTGGAACTCCATCTCCCTGAAATCCTGCTCTGCCTTATTTTAGCAGCCCTACAAAAATGGTGCATGTTCTCTTCACCACTCCCCTGTCTCCAAGGTTGACCCCGTGGCTCCTCATCCTCAAAATGCCTCTCTGTCTCCAGCCCACCCTCACAAATCTGTCACCCATCACTGCCTTTACTTTCACTCCCTCTAATCCACAGGAACTGCGCAGGAAGAGTGTCTCAAATGCTGGAATAATTTGAACCAGGGAGCACAGAACAATTTCCAGTGTTACACACTCTGTGGTTCTTGTAACTAATCATGGTATGACCACGGGTGAATGCCCTCCTGCACTGTCGTGGTTCTGTTGTTCCCAACACTTACAAAACAAATAAAAACACCCCAAGCCCCCTAAAAAAACCTTAAAAATAGACCTGTGCTCTATGTACTGTGCCAGTTAATTCTGACAGGGAAGGATTTTGAGCAATCAAGTGGAAGGGGCAGAGGGATGGAACCGGATGAGCTTTAAGGTCCTTTTAAACCCAAACAAGTCTGGAATTCCGTGATTCCCACGCCTTCTCTTAGTCGAGTATTAAATAGTGACAAAACCAGGTTTTGCTGCCTCCATCCCATACGATGCACATGATTCACAACCCTGCCTTACAAGTTCTTTCTGAAGAAAAAGTGCTGCTGTAAATCTTTTAAAGGGAGGGGAAAAGCAATTTATACTCTCACGACCTCTTTTGACTTCATTTCCAACAGTCATTCCTGACAGTTCTTTACAGCTTTCCAAATTACACAGTTGGGAAGTGAAAACCAGCAAGTGACATATTCTGCGAGTTGCTCTAAGTACAAATTCCTTTCTGAGCTGCATTCAAGAAATCACTTTATTTGCTTAACTTTTGGTGTGTGCACAGCTCCAGTGTGATGAGCACAGTTCTTCTTCTGCTCAGGCTCCAGCATCTCTGAGATTTCCTGGAGGAAACTGGGGCTAGTGTAGGGCAGTTGATTTGCTGGCAAGAAAATGTTGCTTCCCCAGACAAATTCAGCCTCAGTTTGACAAACTGTTCGGTGACTATTCCCACAGTCAGCAGCCACTAAAATGCAAATTATTTCCAAGTAGTTTCTTGTGGAGATTATTTCTTTTCAAGTGAGATTTCAAGCAGATCTAGTGCATGAGGAGACACGTCCAGTGCAACTGCTCAGAGCCACAGGCCTGTTCTCCCCAGCCTCCAGCCAGGAGCACGTTTACACCAGTGGCCTTTCCCATGCATTCCCATCCCATCCATTCTGTAATATACTGCCTTCAGTTTGTCTTTGTTATGGCCACTATTCCAACCAAGAATCTGTCATCCTCTCACACATCATATTTCTTCCTCTCCCATCGATTTTTCCTTGCTGCCAGCTCACAAAAAGCAGCAATCTTTCCTCACCGAGGGAACCCTCCTTCTGGCCCTCGTGTGAGAGCACACAAGTGAAAGCATCATTTACAAGGAGACCCTGGGAACAGGTCAGGATCCCAAGGATTAGTAAATTATGTAGCTAAAACTCTTCACTTTCCAAATCCTCCTCCATGACAGCCACAATCACTGTCTGGTAATTAGCCCGATACTTGTATTGTCTTCTCTTCAGCACAGCCTTGGCTCCCACCAGGAGCCTCAACGGAGCAGGCAGGGCCTGTCCTCACAGGGGGCAGCTCCAGACACAACTGGGTGACACTGGGGCTGCCCAGACACCAACCTCCCCTCTGGAGAGACCATCTGCCAAACCTCCTCACTCCGTCCTGAAACACCCACCCCAAAGCAGGCCAGGCTCTACACAAAGCCACCAGCTCACCCCAGGGTGCTGGGGAAGGACCAGCACAGAGGGGGACACAAAGGACAGGGGTGAAAGGACATGGAGACGAATCCGAGGAGGGATAAGGAGAAGAAACATCAACACTGACACCTGCTGACAGCTCAGGAGGCTCTGGAGAAGGGATAGGCAGTGAGGCAGCTGACAGGTAGCACACCTGTATCTCAAGGCCAACACCAGCACTGGAAGAGCACAGAAGAGCCACCTGTGGATTGTCACAGCAGTGTCTTTGTCCAGGCAGGGGCAGGAGCTGCTGCTGCTGCAACTGAAGCCACTGATGCAACATCAAAGTTACATGAAGGGCAACCAAACACTACATGGAACATTGTTTTTTTCTGGCTTAAGCAAGCTGCCCTCAGACCTTTCTCCAGCTCATTTGCACCTGGAGCAGCAGAGGATGCACATCTCAAGAGTGTTTGCTCCAGCCCCAGCTCAGAAGGACCTGAAGTCTTAACTTGTTTGTATCAGAAAAGGACAAAGGAGGAGACACTGCTGGAAGCAGTGAATGAGTGGGAAGAGCAACCAGACAAGCTGCAAATCGATGCTATTTGTGGGAGCAGTGCCAGTGGATGAACTCAGAACACCATGTACTCTTCAAAGTTGTTCTAACAACCACCTTCTGCAATCGCCCATGTGCCAAGTTAACCCCGTGACTGAGGACATCCAGCCCTTCTGCTGTGTGCAAAGAAGAATCCAAATCTCCCTCTCTCATCTTTTTAATAGATAAACGTACTAAAAAAACCATGAAAGACTTACACACACTCGTGCATGTAAGTCTCGTGTATCTATACGTGGCTATATGCAAGTGTAGATCTTAAATATAGGTAAAAATGAAATAAGGCTGAGCTTGCCACCTTTTGTAATTGGGGCAGATGGAGTCATGCTACAGGTTCTCCCCAAAGGACTGAGCCTGCACTCTGTAGCAGTGCAATAACAGTCCTGTTGCAGCAGTGAACGTCATTAAGGGACAGAAAAGAGGAAGATTAAAGCTGGGAAGGGAATTGGCAACAGCCCAGCTTCCTGTATTTAAGTTTACTCCTTGTGTACGTGTGGCTATAGAAGAGATTTGAAGTTTCATGCATGTTCTGCTGCCCTAAATCCAACATTAGGGTCAAAACACCACCAAAAACCATGCCAAAGCCACCTGAGACACCCACACCAAACACCCACCAAAACCATGACTTTTATCCAGGCTGCTGGAAGAGGATCTGCAAGTGCAATGCCCTGGGCAAGCTGCTCCTCTTTCAGTGAATTATACCTGAATTTCCAGAACAGAAAAAGAGAACAACCCATGATGAGCTGCTCAAGTATTTCCTAGATGGAAGAGATCCAATTGCTTTCGACTCAGCTTCACACAAGAGTCCCAAAACTGGCTGGAACTTTTATCAGGGACCCTTCTCCACCCTCCACTGGTGACTCTTCCACCGAAAATCCTTCCTGTCACCTGCACTGGAGTCTCCTCCCACCACTCACTGCCCTCCAAGCATCCTGGTGGTGATGGCAAGGATCACACTTGTCCCTCTCTCTCCCTCTCAGTGGCTTTTATTTAACGATGATTGGAGAAAAAAAAAAGAAAAAAAAAAGGTTCTATCAAGGAAAACAAAAATTTCTTTTGCTGTCAGCGGCCTTGTGCATTTGCCAGGGTTAAAGGGGATGCAACATTAACCTTTGCTGTTCCCCAGCCAGCCTAGCTCCATGTGGCATCCCTCAAAATGGAAGGGAGAAAGGAGAAGGAAGCAAAGGAAGTGAAAAGCTGCCCTGCAGGGGATCAGGAGGTGTACCAAGAGTGAGCTGATAGCTGGAATTAGCAAACATCATCACAAGGGAGTTCAGCTGGAAGCAGGAGGGAGACACAAAATATCTTAAGGAATGACAGCCTAATGCATGAAATCACCTGTCTGGAGCCCAGCAGGTCACAATTTCTATCACCATCTGTCATCAGAGCTCCGCATGCTCTCTAAAAGGAACGTGGCCTAGGACATCAAGCACATCAAGCACTCTGCAGTGATACCCGAGACAGGTCCACAGCCACATGACTTTCCCACACAGCACAAATCCAGATCATTTAATGCCAGTTCCTGTCAAAGCCAGGCTGTGGTTTTCCCAGCCAGCCAGGAGAACACTGAGCTGCACCACAACAATTTGCAGTTATGGGTGGTCTCTGACCTTCAGCAGCTGTTTAGAATTTGAGGGAAATAAAAGACAAAAGGGAAATTGCTGTGGATAAAGAGAATAAGCAGCTGTAAAGAATCTGAAAAATGGATAGCTCTCAGCAGCTTCACTCAGGGAAGATCATTGTAGGAAACCAAGGTTCATTCAGATGGCTCAGATCAGTGATTTGAGCTTAACAAAAACACTCAAGATGGGCTTGGAAATCAGGACACAGCTTCTCCTTTCATTCTGACACTAATTCAGCTGTGCAAATGTGAACTCATTCCTCAGGGCTTCCTCTGCCTCTCTTTGGGGCTGGCAAATACTGGGGGGTTTGCTGTTTGTGCTTGGGGGTTTGGTTGGTTGGGGGTTTCACTGGATGCTTTGGAGTTTTTTGGCTTTGTTTTTATTGTTTGTTTTAAATATGAGTTCACACGTAAGATGCTGCTAGGAAAATAATCATTTTTAGTAATGTACTACCAAGAGAGAGAGGAAAAGAAGAAAAGAGAACAATCCCTGCCAGGGCCATGTCTTCCAGCTCTGTTCCTGAACCTCATCCACCTCCAATTGCCACAGCTGCGGGCTGTGCACACAGTGTGCCTGAGGTGACACTAATCTGAATTCACCTGAAATAGCTTTGTAGTATCTTACAGCTTCAGCAAATGAACTAGCCATGGTTTGACAAAATCACAAAAAAGCAAGGAATTGGCAAAAAAATTCGCACGTTTAAAAAAGGCAGAGCAAAGCAGCCTTAATGTGGAGAGTGCAGTGA
The DNA here is from genome assembly GCA_013398955.1 of Callaeas wilsoni. Classification (NCBI taxonomy): domain Eukaryota; kingdom Metazoa; phylum Chordata; class Aves; order Passeriformes; family Callaeidae; genus Callaeas; species Callaeas wilsoni. The sequence goes on along the minus strand of VWPU01017030.1, from coordinate 6,175 downwards.
CATTCAGCTGGCTTTGGAGCTGCCTGATAACATTAACACTGATAAAGAACAAAAGCCTGACAAGTGTAATCCTGATACTTCCCTTTGTGCGATTCCTTTGAGGATTACACAGCAATTAAAGATTTCTAACAGTGTTACATTTCCAAAGGACAATGCTCCAATCCCCTGAGGAAATCATAAGCCATTTACAGATTCTTCCTGGGTTTCAACTTTTTAGAGAGAAAAAAAGCCACGGACATTTAGCTGGTTTAATTAGATTAAGAGCTTAACATCTGAAAACATTTTAAATGTCTTATTTCTAGAAGGTAAAACATCATTTCCTGCCCAGCAGGACCACTGTGCTGCAGCACTGGCAGCTGAGGATTCTTTTTCTGCAATCTATCCCTGTGTTACAAAAGTCAGTGCACAAATGCCTTTCTGCACTTGTTCAGCAGTTTCTCTACCCAAGAGTGACTGTGTGTAGCCCTCCTGATAAGAGGGACATTCTGGTTGTTAAAGAGAAGCAGAAAAGGTGTTGAATTAATCAAAACGTTGCTGCAACTTCCCCCCTCAGAAGGTATTTTTGAAAGCTGACTGGTTTCTGGTCAGACCCCGCACATGACAGTGTCCTGGGAGGGGGTTACCAGTAAACCCAGCTCTACACCACCTAAAAGCCCAGCTTTGGAAAATATTTGGAGTTAACAGCTGCTGCTGAGGCCCCTGAGACCTGCCTGGCATTCAGGCATCTCCCCAACATCGCAGCCATCCTTCCGAACTCAATGGAGACAGTGTGGTCTTGCATAAAAACCTCACTGCATTGAAGGTTCCATCACCTGCAGGTGTTTGAAGGGTGCAGGCAGTGCACAAACAACTTTAATTCAGCAGCAGATTATTCTGAGAGATGGCTCTGATGGGTTTGTTGTCTTCTCCTCACCCACTGCTGTCCTCCCAACAGCGCAAAAAGCAAAGAACACCCACCTCAACACATGCTCGGAGTTGTGACCCTGTGTTCTGACAACCTACTCTGCAGTTTGGAATAAACCACAGGATAATTGCCCCAGTCCCAGCAGCACTGCCAGGAACAGCACAACATCAGAGCCTGGGCCAGCACCTGCTACTGACAGGCACAAAAATCAAATTAAAAGGAATCCTCTCACACGCAACAAAGTGCTAATGAGATCAAGAGAATGAGTAAAATCTACAATTTCCAGTGGTTAATCAAACCCAAAGCCAAAACAGCAACATCAAGAAAAGAACTGAGACACAAAGATAAGCATTTTAAACAAGTAGCTTGGTGAAGTGAAGCCTTTTCACTCTATCAACACACAGCTGGCTTCTCTGATCTCCTCTGGGATCAGCCAGGCATGGCAGAAGTGATACTAGAAAAGTGACCCTTTAGCTGGTAGATAAAATTCATATTTCAACATTTTCCCCTAACTGCATCTATAGCAATGGACCACCAAATTAAAAGATTTCCCCTGAACAGGTCAAATCAGTCACTAGAAAGCAAGACTTATGTCAACTGTATTTCAACAGGGAGGGAATTATTTAACAGATTCCTCATTGTCCTTTAAAAATTACTTTGACGTGTTTAAATTGAATTTTGACTTGATTTGACCAGATACAGTGGTTGGAGCTGCCCATCAGTAGGGCCAACAGCAGCCGGTGTCCCTCCAAAAAGGCTCCTCGGGAGTCAGGATCCTTTTCCCCTGACTGAACTGTCCTTGTCAGCTCTTCAAGGAACTCCACAGGGAAGGAAACTTCAGTTTCTAATCTGTTCTTCTCCCCCTGCATCGACAGACCTCAGGAACAGATGCCATTGAGTCAGTACAGGGAACAAAACAGTTCGAGCCACAAGTCGAGCCTCGGGAGAGCACGCACACACTTGAAAATTAACATCTTGTCTGAAACCCTTCATCTTGCACTGCTCTTCTTCTGAAAGCAGAAATGGCAGAGCCTCATATCTTATGCAAATGACACGTGGCTTTTTAAAAGTTCTGACATAAAGGCAGTAAACAAAAAGACATCAACTACAAGAGTCTCGTGTTTTCTTAGTGCCCACAATTACAGATGACACGGGAGGGTCTTGGGGGCGTTCAGGGAGGAAAAAGCCACCAGTTCATCAAAAAACGAATTACCAACACCAATTGATGCTTTCATTCCCTGCAAGCACCCAGAACCTCAATTATGTTCATGTCAGGGGAGAAAACTCAACCCTTCAGCAGGTTTTTAAAGGTTTATAACAGATTCCACAGAAGGGGATAAACAAAACTTCAAAGCAAAAATATCATTTTGCTAATGCCCTCTGCATTAGTGCTGGCATTCTTCACAGATCCTCCCCCATGTTTGCAAAAGGCAGCCGGAGCATGGAGACACTTCCAACAAATGGCAGAGTGAGTCAGTGGGGCTGGGAGCTGTGGGCAGGAAGGAGATGACAACGTCCACGGAGTCACTAAAGTCTCCAGCGTGATTCATGTCATAACATGGATCCAAAACAGTGACTTGTGGTTTAGGCACAAAGTGCATGGCAATCTCTGTACCCCTGCCTGGGCACTCACAGCAAACACAGCCCAGCCCATCCACCAAACCCACCTCCTCTTTCCTCCCCAGATAAACGGCTGGGCCAGCCTGGAATTACACCAAAACCAGCACCAGGCCTTGCACAGGGAGGTAGAGTTTAGGCCATTTCACAGCATCACTGAATTGTAAAAAAGCTTGGGTGGGAAGGGACCTCAAAGCTCATCCCATTCCACCCCTGCCATGCGGAGGGACACCTTCCACAATCCCAGGCTGCTCCAAGCCCCATCCAGCCTGGCCTTGGACACTGCCAGGGATCCGGGAGCCGCCACAGCTTCTCTGGGCAGCCTGTGCCAGGGCCTTGCCACCCTCTGAGCACCATATGCTGCCCTGTCACTCAAAGCTGCTTTCAGAAAGTAGAACAGCTCTGTTTTTAACCTGGGAGCTCTGCAAAACTCCAGGAGCTTGACAGTGAAAAGCTGCAGATCACCACAGCAGAGGAAAGCAGGAAAATGCCTGGATGTGACAGAACTGACTAACCCTTCTTCACACACCAAAAGGCCTCACGCCATCGTGGTTAGTCACAAAAGATGTCAGCTTTAGTTCCTGTCAAACCATGTCATTTTACCTTTAACGAGGTATCCCAAAGAAAGAAAAAAAACAAATAAAATTTGTGGGTGTGCTTTAGCACATTCCAGCACGGACCTGCTTCTCCAAACACGATCCCAAGCCAACACAACCCCTCAGCCAGAGCAGCACTGAGTGTGGGAAGAGATCCTTAAATACTGTGCACATGGAACTATCAAATATGGGCCAAGCACCAGCCCAGCCCAGCCCTGTTTCTGCTGGGAGCACCACCAGAACTGCCTCACGTACTCCACAGGCACAATTTTGGATCAGCTCTCTAAGGGGAGCCTTGGACTCCTTCCCCTTCATCCCTATTAAAAAGAATTTTTTCCCATAGAACTAATCCCAATTCACATGTTTTCTGGCTTCAGAGCTATGCTAAGTCTGCCTATAAACAGATACACGTTCAGTGTTTAGTTTTCAGCTCAGAAAGCAGAAAAGGGCCTGAATGACAAGCTCAGAACTTCAGAAATCTTCTGATTTTAAATACAAAAAATCAAAAAAGCCACGCATATTTATGACTCCTATTTCTGCTGTTAAGTAGGTCTGAGAAACAAAAAATGAACATAACAGAGAAATTAAACATGGATAAATACTACAGTTTTGAAATGAACAGTTGCTTTAATAACTATAATAATTACATACTCCCTGAAAAACCTGAGAAAGCTTTGAAGTCAGCTCTGCTAACTCTGAGGAGGTTGGACTTCCAGGAGGGTTCATCCAAACTGAGTCTTCCCATGGCACTGAATTTATTCAAATCCCCATTTAGTGCACATTCCTGCAATTCCTCCAGACCTGATCTGAAAGGCTGCACTGCTCTCCCTGGAAGGAAAGTAACCCATAGCACACAGGAGCACTGGGCAGGACCTGCTGGTCTGCCAGTGACCTTTTTTGGGTTTGTCTTTCTTTTCAAACCAAGTCTAATAACCCCATTCACCAACCATCATAACAAGTTTCCACGCGGAAGGGACTTTTCCACGTTCTCAACTCTGCAAGCCCTTAAGATTAACAACAGATGGGAGCACGACCGTGTGTGTTTGGTGTGGAGAAAATCCCCATTTCCCAGCTGGACAGGTCACTGTGAGCCCCTCTCACCACTCCAATGAGGTCCCCCCGGCCGTACTCCCCGGTCAGGTGCTTCTTGCCGTCGTCCATGCGCAGCACCGAGCGCAGGCGGCCGTTCAGCACGATGTACGTGCAGTCAGACTTGTCACCCTGCCTGCAGGGAAAACAATCAACAACCAGGATTAAGGAATCATCCCTGCTCAGCAAATGCATCTGGAGGCTTTGGATAAGTTGGTGATTTTTCCCTGCTTGGCTTGGAAGACACAGCAAAGTGTTTAATTGACACTTCATCAGCAAATGAGAAACAGAACAGGGACTTGTTAAAAGTTGACTGGAAATATGGTTAATGTGTAAATTTGGGCTGTACACAGCTGAGATAAGGAGTGATAGGACAAAAGGGGAATGGCTTCAAACTCAGAGTAGGTTTAGATTGGATACTGGGAAGGAATTGTTCCCTGGGAGGTGAGGAGGCCCTAGCACAGGGTGCCCAGAGAAACTGTGGCTGCCCCTGGATCCCTGGAAGGGTCCAAGGCCAGGCTGGACGGGGCTTGAAGCAGCCTGGGACAGTAGAAGGTGTCCCTTGCCCATGGCAAAGGATAGGACTGGATGAGATTTAAGGTCCCTTCCAACCCAAGCCAGTGTGGGGTTCCATGTTAGGACTGGAAAGGGATGATCAGGGTGTGAGTGGGCCCCAGGGGCCACCACAGGCTCAGTGCTGGTTACTCAGGAGCTCACTCTCATTTCAAGGTCAACATGGACCTGCAGAGGAACCCTGCAGGTCAAAGAGAGAAACCTCCAAGTGGCTCCAGATTTGGTGCACACACCTTTGTCTACCAAGAACATTTTGCTATATCCAGCTGGCACAATCAGGAGTGCTGCTTGGAATGCCACACTTCTGGTGGTGAAGTTAAAACAAATGCAAGGAATTCCAGAAGATTTTATTTTAACAAGATATTGACACCTAGGAGTGCTTTGATGCACAGAGTAATCCAAAACTTCCATTGGCATTGGTGCTGCAGGTATGGTTATAAAAATTACAGTTATACAGATCATGTTCTAAATTAGATTATTACTCTCCCACCACTGCAGCAACCACATAACAGCTCAATTGCATCCTAGTACATATCCATAAAACTAAGTTTTCCCAAGGTAACTTTTGCCCCTTAAACACAAAATTCCTGTTTTCAATTTACTGCTGAATAAGTCTAACTGAATTACCACTGAGTTTTGCTGTTTATTTCAGAAAGACTGAAAACCTCTGAGCAAAAGATCTTCAGGCCCTCAACAATGCAGAAACTACCACCAGAACACAGAACTGTGTCTTAATCAATTATGTCATTTAAAAAGCTTGACAAGACAACAGAAAAGATGAGGAATAGTATAAAATAATTTAGCAACATGTGGAGACAAGAGACTGAAGCAATGTTGAAGGTACTGCAGAAAGAAAATAATCTCAAAATAGGCAGATAAACCCAATGGAATGGTTGATAAATACAGTCTGAGGTTCTCATTTTACACATCCCCAAGGGAGCACAGCTAATGAAGCAGGAAAATTTCAACAAACATACAATTTTGTCCACATCTCACCTGTAAACAGCTCGTCCAGCCTCGACCTCCATCCAGTCCAGGGCGAAGTCAATCTGCCTGACGAAGGGGGACATTCTCTTCACAACCGTGTGGGCCACCCCCAGCACCACACTGGGCTGCTCCCGCATAATCCTGAGGGAAAAGGAAAGTGTTACTGAACCACCTCCCCAAAACAGGCCCACAGGCACCCCAGCCTCGTGTAATTCCCAGGCCACTCCCCACTCCTGCCAGCACCACTCTCACCAGGGACTCTGACAAAGCACGGGCTGCCCAGCTCCCAGCCCAGCCCAAGTGAAAGGGCACTCGGAGCTGGCACTGCCCTAGAAGCAGGGTGCCAGTCCTGCTGTCTGGCCCAACTCCCTTCTCCTGGTGCAGCAGCATGGACAGGAGCCATGTGAGC
>VWPU01017029.1:14112-53861 GCA_013398955.1 Callaeas wilsoni | reverse complement strand
GCCCCCGCCGCGGGGCTGTGGTGCCGAGGGGTGCGACGGGCGCGGGCTGAGGCGCCCTCCGCGCTCCTCAGGGCTGGGGCGCGGGGGGCGCGGTGCGGGGTCCCTCGCAGGTGCTGGGGCGGCCGCGGTGCCCGCTCCTGAGCGGTGCCCGCTCCTGAGCGGTGCCCGAGCGGGGCAGTGCCCCGTGCGCCGCCCAGGCTCGCAGGAGTGGTGGTCTCTGCTTGGAGTCACTCGGGTTGTGTTTCTCTGCATGTCAAGCGACACACCCACAATAAACTGCCTACTAGAAGTAATAAACCTAGCGCACGGTGGACTTTAAAAGAAGCTGTAAGTGAGTTTGGTGTTTTGGGAGAAGGCTGCTTGTGTGAGGACCTGCTGTGTGCTTGCGTTGTGCAGAAATTCTTTTTCCACCTTTTTGACAGTCCTTCGTGGCCTCTGGGGAACAGCTGGGGTTTCCCTGGGTAGTGACTCGGGTTTTGGTGACTCCGCTTGTTGGACGGGGTGGGTGTCGAGTGTTGCTGTTTCGTGAGACTCTGAAATCTCCTCTGTTTGTTAAGCATACTTCAAAGACCTACCGTTGTTTGTCAGCGAAATTGATGCAGGTGCAGTTTCCAGTTATTGGTGTTGTCTACAAAAAACTGACTTGAGAATCCTTTTAAGTGGGAGTCCCCAGATCTTCTCTGTATTCTTAACAGCATCTGCCTGCTCTTCGGTGACAGAGATATGCTCAATCTCAAACCTGGTACAAGTTAACAGAGCTAATTTTAACTCCTTTACTGGAGAGTATCACTATGCCCTAATTTCCTCCCTGATGTTTGACTGTAATTCATGGCCTTGTGAGTTTGTGCCACTGTGAACGGCTGTAGAGAAATGCCCTCAGAGGGAGCTTTTTCATAGTGTGTTTTGATTGCTGTGAGCTGTGCAGTTAGCTGATGTCTTCTTATAGAACCTCTGCAACATTTCACAGAAAACCCAAAAGAGATTGATGGTGAAGCGTTCGACTGTATGTATTTTCTGTTAAGTGTAGCCAACACCGTGCATAAAGTGCTCGTGATGGTTATCATGTTTGCATGTGCTAGCAGTTCCTGTGGCTGCTTGCTCTCTTTGTGGACGTGAACCAAGGACAACAATGGCCAGAGATTTCCCTTTGTTTTGAGAAAAGTGCTTCCCAAATGGAGGCAGGGTGAAGGAAAGAGACCTGTGGCATTAAAATACTGTAACCCAACTAATAACTAAGTTGGAAATGGCCGTGGAGTGCTGGACTGGGGAAGCAGCCTATAAAGTGGTGTGTTAAGGCTAAAGCTGAGGCACAGAGAGCTGCCTGTGTGCTCTGAGGATGCAGCTCTTGTTGCCACTTTACACTAACATTAAACTTCCACATTTCTGCTTCAGCTGACTGTTAAATGTGCGATACACTGGTGTTACAGTGGGAATTTTTGTGGTGCTCACTTAGTGTTTATGAAGAGATACTTAGGTGTTATTTGCACGTTCATGACAAAATATCCATACATATACATAAATATACAGGATTTAACTCTCTTGGGAATTGGCCAGCAATATTTATATGACTACAAAATCTATTAAGTGTGTATGTACTTGTACACCTCTGTAGAAGCATATTTCTTTAAAAATAAAATTAAAAAAAATCTTTGTTTGTGGTTGCACACAGGCACTTAGGTTAATGAAACCTGAATGGTTAAAACATGAAGTTCATTTTCCAAGTGACATGTGTGCCAGTGGTTTGCCTGGGTTACAACAGTGATTAGACAAAATCATGTGGCAAAATTGTTCCACAGGGTTTATTTTAAACACGAATACAAAACTTCAGGTATTTCTGGGCTGCCTATGAAAGGAAGCTGGATAAATATCACCGTGTATTTACCCTACTGCTGGATTTTTTCCCCTGAGCTTTGTTATTAAGCGTCGTTAGATACAGGATGTTGTGCTGCCTGGGTCATTGGTCTGTCCCCATAGAGCTGTCCTTGTGTGCTGTTGTTGGGTTCCAGCATGCTCAGAGTACGTGTCATCAGTATCTCTGGAACAAACTCCGTTTATCTCAAAGAACTAAATGTGCTGCTTTTGCAAAACTGCCATGTCTTCTTTACATCTTTGAACTGAGAGGAAATGGTTGAGTGATGATGAAATCTAGTTTTCTGGTGGTTTTTTTTTTCATTTGCTGCTAGGATGCTTCAGACATTGTAACTGAAACATCTTGTAATTGTTCTCAGATCCAAAGCTCAAAAATATTTGGTAAACATGAGGTAACTTCGTTTGGAACTTGGTCTGGAGTGTCATCACTTGAAAATTGAATGGAAAAAGAAATCTGCCTTAGATTAAAGTATTAATATATTGAGCATATGAGCAGCTTAACTTCTCAGTGTTGTTTGTATCAGCAGGATGCTTTATTCAGCTTCAAAAGCCAAGGAGATGTGGATTTACTTTGCCTGTGTCCTTTATACCTTTGCAAAGCAGAATAAATCTGTCCTTTAAGAGTTGTACAGTTCTTTTTGAAGTTACTCTCTAGCTTGTTACAGTCTCCTTACTAAAGCTGTAAACAGTTGAAATACCACAGCCAAGAAGATCCATCTTGAGGAATTTACTTGCGTGGTGTGGTGAAGAAGATACAGCTGGTAGGAGTCATGTGCTAATATACTGCAGTCTGTCTTTAAAATAAATACTGAAGGGAAAAATCCTGACCACCCTTGCCTCCCCTTCACCTCAAACTACAGGAGTTAAGTTTTCTTCTATTCAGTTGGGTATGTTCTGTGTGTAGTCTAGTATGTGTATACTCTTGTTAGGTAGGGGCCAAGTTAATTGTCATTTTGTCCTGCTGCTTGTGACTGTCTGGAATTGGTCGCTGCTTTAAAGGGTTTGCTGTGTGCATGAGAGCATTATCCTGTGCATGTGGCAGTTCCCTGTCCAATATAATCTGTCTGCCTGAAGGTTTGTAGTGGGCAACTGAGCATCTTGAGGCTTTCTTTGGGATAGGAGGTAGGTCTCTGAAATGCCAGGAGTTCTGTCTTTTTGTCTTTCATCACGTGATTAATGCCAAATTTTGTTTCACATATCTGGTGTTTTTTTCTGCCCAGAGCATACCACTGTAGACCAACAACAGCAATTTTATTTCATTTATGTGTTGTCTTATAAGCCTTTAAAACAAATTGATTTACTTCAAGATATCTGCATGACAGAGTTGCATAATGCAAATTCTGTCTGGTGATTATGGAAGGAGGTGACTAATGTATTTATAAAGCACTGCTGGCATGTGCTTAAATATCAAGTATTCTCTAGATGTGTGTGGTTGTTAATTCAGTGCTTGTGGACGTATTCAGATGAAAAGGATGGCAGGGTGTATGTGTGTTTTGTATCTGTGTATGCAATGACAAATCAAGCAAATTGTCTCATGTAAAAGGCTAAGCTGCAGCAACACACTGGAATTTTTCTGCAGTGAGTAATAAAGTGATCAGGAGGCAAGGATTTTTTGAGAACTGTGCTGTTATCTTGCACACGGAACTAGAACTTTTAACACTAAGTTTGTAAGACCTAAAAACAACACCTGTGGCAATCTCTTGGCAGAAGGCTAAAATGAACTTTTATAACCTTTTCAGGTCACCTTGTAATGGAAGAAAGTGGAGCTGACCATGACATTGCTATGGAAGGATCTAACAGTTTGTTCATAGGCAGCTGTAATGGTACAGGAGAGTCAGAAGCAAATGATCAGGTTTTTCAGGTGAGGTACGAATGTCTTGTCCTTGTAGATGCTTCCTTTACATCCACTCTGATGAGTTAAAATATGTTATTTCATCAGTGCAGGGGTTTTTTCTTGCCTTTAGAGTGATAGATCATGTCTTTTAAGAATGTACATCCTTCTCTTGGTTTCCTGTGCCAGTTTTGAACCGATGAATATCCAGATGTTACACGTAATGACAACCTTCAGTAATTATGTTGTGTTACAGTGCTGAAGAAATGCATGGGGTTTTTTGTTAACAAAACCCTTTGAAAAAAGAATTCTTTATGACATGCATTGGAGTAGGAGAGGTTCAGAACAGGTGTAAATAAGGTCACATTGCTTAGTGACCAAATGTGACAAATGAAGAGTCCAGGGACACAGGACGCCTGTGTAGATATTGGGGGAGAGGAGTCTCTCCTGTGTTTTTTTATCAGATATTGCCAGATATTCCTATATGGGGAGATTTCTGTGCATGAATGCTCTTCTGCAGAATGTTCTTCTACCACAGAATGTCATTCAGGTAGTGATTTACTTGTGTGCTTATGGTCTCTGCACAATGTATTTAACACAAAGTGTCATTTGTTTGTTGCTGCTTTTCTGGTGTAGTTCACAGTAGACAGTTTCATCACAGAAGATGGATAACTGCAGAATTTTTGATGAAGTTATTTAGGTCAAATCTGACTTTTATATAAAATTTGGAAGCATTTTTCCTCATTCTTTGATTGGTAGTGTATTAATTTTTGTCGCAAAAACGACACAGTTGTTTGTGCAGTTGCTGCAAGAGATACAACAAATTGCAGCCCTTTTTGCATTGGCCAAATGACAGCCTGACTTCTTGTCGTACACAGAGACTGCCTATTTTTCCATTATTTTTACATGCTTAATGTTTGTGTTGTCAGAGTTTCAACAAGACAAGTATTTATGCCTGTGCACTTAAACTTAATGAAAATGGGATGTACTCTAAGACTTTGCTTCTGCAAACTTGATGAGGATAAGCTCTATTTTTTTAAGGTTTCGAAAATCTGATTCTTGGCTTTGTGCTGTACAATTCTTGGCCTTGAATCGGAGGTTGTGTTGCTTGTGCTTCTTCTATGGCAAAGAATTTAAAAAGCTTGTAGAGATTTTTTTTTCTTCATAGCTAAATGCACATATGGAAAGGCCAAACGGAATAGTATCTAGGATTTCTTCTAAAGTCAAATCAAGTTGGTGAATATTTTACAGTTTTGTTTTTGGTATGTGTCTTCTCAGTTTCTGGGCAGACTTGAGATGTTTTAAAGCGATAAGTGGTTTTGGGGAGCAGATTTTGAGCAGAAGGGATTTTCTTTTGCCTTAGTAGAGAGACTTTGTTCTAGGAAGCAGGAATATGAATACTTTTTCAACATGGAAATAGAAAACAAAAGTAGAACTGCTAGTGTTAGCCTCTTGATCAGAAGAACAAGAGCTCCCTCTGAGTATACAGTATAGCACACTGGTTTTAAATGTTCTTTTCTCTTTCTTGTTTTGTTTTGTTTTTTTTTTCTTCATAGAAGTTGCTACTCAAAGTACATTTTACTGTTTTTCCTCTGTGAAAGCAACTAACGTGCATGGATTCCAGGGATCCACTGTTTGGCCAGAGCGACTCTCCCCCAGCCCTGCCCATCACAGTGCCCCTCTCGGGCAGTTCACCATCGGCTGTGCCGGCGCGGCCGCCCCAGCCGCGGTCCCACTGTGCAGAGGAATTCCACCTGGCAGAGCAGCCCAGGCAGCCCCTGTGTGAGCTGCAGCCCCTGGGAGGGCCCAGTGCACCCATGGTGAGTGTGTCTGCAAGCAGGGTGGGGCTGTGCTCACAGATGAGGGAGCTCTTTGAAGAACCCTCTTAGGTGGTACTTTGTTGTAGCAACAGCTGATTCAGACTTTATCTCTAGCAACAAGGTGGAACTTTTCAGTGGTACAGTTCATGCTCCAGTTGCCCTTCTTCAGGTAGGCAAATCCTGTCTGCAGCCATTACTAATTTTGTTAAACAACTGATGTCTTTTGTCAGTATCGAGCCTGGATGCTGTAGTGTGATAAGATCCCGTACTTCTGCTGCTGCTGCTTTCTCCATATTCCCTGGATAAGTCTCTCTGTGTTTTTTGGGGGGGAATCAGAACATTAGCAGTAAGCTAAGTCATTATGTCTCACCTTTCCCCCAGTGCTCAATTAATTTTCTTAAAGTGTTGCTTTGTAATTTGTAACATCCATTTTGTAAAAAAGGTAACTCTTTCACCCAGAGTCCTTTCTAATTATGGGTAAATATACTATGAGGAGTTGTTTAAGTTTTTCAGAATCCCAGATGATTTAATTTGTTTTTTTTTTTAAGTCCTGGAGCTTTTCTTCTCTCTGCTTTTGCATGAAGTGCTGCTTATAGAGGTCAGTTTCTCAGAAGTAAAGGCCAAAATTTTTATGTTATGAGTAGTTCTGCTAATCCATGAATGGAATTACAGTGAATCCAACTATTAATGGCTTTCAGGTGTTTGATAGCTTTAATAATAGTGTTGTAAGTTTCAAATAAATGTGTAATTCATTGTAGAATCAGGTAAGGTAGTGCGGTTTTTTCCTTTCCTTAATTAAAGGGCTGTTTTAAAAGGGGAGAGTAATTTTAAGAAATTGACAATAAAGAGACAGTTTTCTTATTATGTAAAGTCAAGTAAATATACCGGCCCTAATTCTAAGCATATTATTTCCTGTTCTGCTAATAATCAAACCCAGTTGTGCTGCATGATCACCATACAAACTAGAGCCATTCATGCTTCTGTGTGACTGCCTTACAGATGATTGTTGCCAGCCAGTCAGAAAATGGACAGGTGCTGCACGTCATTCCTTCTGCCCAGCCAGGAGTGACCCAAGTGATTATTCCTCCAGGTCAGCTTCTGGATGTGACCGGCACGCAGGGTGAGTTTAACCTGTGGGACTTGAGGGTGTGTGCTCCTGTGACTGAGCACATCCTGCATAGCCTTTTTTAAGCAGCTTGTTTGTGTGTGTTTCCTTTCCTTAGTCAAAATACACACTGAATCTGCTTTCTGATTGTGAATCTGGTGCCTCACATACCACATTTTCTGTTGGGCAAAAGCCTTATGAAAGAAGAGCTATTATGCCCCTTTTCTGAAGGATATGTGATGGGTAGATTGACATATCAATCACAGAGTTGTTTCTTGCCTTATTTACCATTAATAAGGACATTTGTGCCATCAGCTGTACTATCAGCTTCAAATTTTCAGTATTTGTTTTCTTCATTTTGAATGAAGAGGGTAATTCCTGTAGTGCAGACAGGCCAGAAGAACATTAAATCTTCTGTTCGAGAGATCACTGGTGATGATGCGTCTTCTGTGAAGTCAGGAGTGAATCGCTTAGGTAGAAATTCAGTTCCCGGTCAAGGAAAATGAGATGTAACTTTCCATTCATTGGAATGTGTTAATTGTCACATTGTAAGCGTGTGCTGAGATGCACAACTAGAAGCGCGAATGTTAAAGTTTTCTCTAGAAAATGGACATACTGAAATCTGAAAGCATTGATTATTTATCTGCATTCCTTGCTGGATGGCAAAATGCTGTGTACTAGTTTGCATTCACAGAGTAAGACTGAGAATGAGGTGGTCACATTTTGCTAAATTCTCAAATGTTTTTTAAACTGTTTTTTCATTCTCTCTATAAAATTCTCAAAATTTGAGCACTGGTTAAGTGTTCTGGTGGAATGATAGTTCAGAGTAAGAATAGAGCCATGATGCCGGGTGGATAGAAGAAAGATCTGGGATTCAAGTCAGGATCTAGCCCTTTTCACTTAGGGTTGCAATATGGTTTCATGACCTTGCATTGAAAGGCTTGTTCCTACCCTTATGCTCAACCTTCCCTCCCTCTCCAGCTCTTGCAGGGGTAAGACCTGGTTTGGTTATAGCAGAGTCTTTGATTACTTTAAAGCTGACTGGGAGCCTTTAGTTAGGAAACAATTGCTGCTACTCTTTTTAAGCACTAAGTTGCAATACTGAATAGTAGTTTTGCATTTCTGTTTTTCATTCAGCATGGAGCTCAGTGTCATAGTATTTGAATACATGTTCTGCAACAGTTCTACAGGTGTAATTTGTGGTTTGTTTTTTTTCTAGAGACTTACTGTGTAAAAGACTTTGCAGTTATTTGATCTTTAAAAGATGGTTAGGAAGACCTGTCAGTGGTTTACTATGGAGGTGAAGGAGGAAGGAGAATGGCCTGTCAGCTCCTGAGTTTCACTTGTCTGCACATGGCAGTAATGCATGGAATGGTCAGGCTTGAGAGTAGCCTGTGGTGTCTTAAGGGCACATCTCTGTAGGAGGAACCAGTGCTTTGAGCCAGAGCGGCGTTAATCCGAGTGCACACTTATGAATCTTCTTATGGAGCTTTCTTGTGGATCCCTTTCTGTGCTGTGTCAATAGCTTACCACTCTCTCTCTGGATGAGGGAAAGAAGCTTTCATAACTGAAGGGCAAAAATCCCTCATCTAAAGAGCCCTCGTGTGTTTATGTTGAGACCAAAATATTGAGCGTCTGCTTTCACAGTTTTGCGTTATGTTTTTGTTTAACTGTACACACAGGCTTCAGTCTAAGAGCAATTTTTGGCTTGTGGATTGCTCCCTATTACCAAGAAAGGCTAAAACATTTGTTCTAACAGCATGTCAGATTCAATTACAAGGGGCCTGTTTTTCTTGTTTAAGTGTTCTTTTCTAAGTACAAAGCAGTATCATTACCTCATTTTTTCTTATTTTAAAAGCAACCAGTATGTGACTTGCAGCTGAACAAAGTACTTGTGCAATCCTATATGGATTCTTGGAAGCAGAGTAATTTGCAAGTTGTTCTGACTATTTGCTTCGTTGTGGAAGTATTCATAAGCAGTAGCACGATTACCAAAGTCCTTAAATATAAGCAACCTTATCAAGTGTATCTTCATATGTGTGCCAGGAGTTTGGGCACTGATTCACAACTATTAGACTACTTTATCGTCTATAAAACTTCTTTCCTATGTTAAAGGATTGCTTTAACAACTCACAAAGTTTAATCATAGCTTGTTTTGCCCCATTCTACGTTCAGTGATTAACCAAGAAGCTGCTTTATTTTTATAAAGATATTTCGGAAGAGAAGTGTGGTGATGGGAATCTGCAGACTGTGGTGGTGGCTTCTATAGCAGACAGTGCAAGCAGTTACATTCTACATCCACAGGCGTCTCTCACCGTGTCGAAAAAAACAGCTACCAGGTACATCAGAGGTTAAAACAATCACTTTGATCCACTGTTAGCACTGCCTTTTTTTCTCGCAGTTTGTTTTTGCAATGGTTGTCACAAAATTACTGTGGAACAGAGGTTATGAACCCACAGTGTTAGTGAATGATGTGTAGCTAGCTGTGTTTCCAGGCAGCTTTCGTGTGTGCCAGAGCAATGGAGAAAGCAGTTAAAGGACCTGTGTTCCAGGAATGTATTTTGACCAGAGCAATAGGTGGGCATGTAAAGTAACACAATGCAAATTATTGAAATTACTTTAAACAGATACTGCCTGCCAAGAATTGAAAGTAACCCAGTGAAGGAACTGCAGGGAAAGTTGATGTTTAAGGGAGTAGAGCTTCTGGAGTTACTCCCAAAAGAACAGTTACTTGTAGAGATGAATTTTTTAGATGGAGGTTTCAATAGCTGTCATTAACTGTGAGAGCCTAATATTTGTTCTCTGGATAATTTCTTCCATGTCTTATGATAAAATAAGAGAAAGTTGCTGCTAATGGTGTGTGTTGGTGAAACACTTAGGCAGATTGATCAGCTATGTTTCCAAAGTTAGTTAGTTAGTTAGTTAGGTCTTCCTCACTTGATATCCACCCAGATCTCTCCCCATGCTGAATGCTGCCTACTGTTTCAATTCCCGAATAGTCTGGAATTCCTTTTTACTTTAAAAACCCCTCAAAACCTCAAACCAACCAAATAAAGCAACAGCCACAATGAAAAATGATATCAACAACAACAAACTCCCAAAGAAGGCAGTTGCTCTGTGGACTTCAAGCTGGCTTTGCATTGGTTTATGCTCTTTAGAAATCAAGAAGTAGAAAAGATCAGAGTAATCTCACTAAAAGAGAAATTACATGTATTCAAGAAACATGTAAAGCAAAGAGAAGAGTTTGCGAATGGATGTTATGAACACAGTCTGTACATGTCAGAAAAATAATCTTGGAAATGAGATATATTTGTATAAATAGGAGGTGATACACTTGTTTTGGAGTAATAAACAGTGAGTAAGCATTGTTTCTGCCCCAGGATTTAAGGAATGGAGAAACTAGGTATGTACTTAAAATAGTTATTGGAACTGTTTTTCAGTAATTTAAAATATATTAAAATATGCAGCACGTAACAAGTGCTTGATATTGGTTTTAAACTTCAGTGTTTTACCATTATTTTGCATAAGAAAATTATCAAGACAATCAGCTGCTCTATTTCACCATGCTTTGTCCATTGTTGTCAGGCAACAATACTAAGAATACTGAATGTTTGGAGGACTTGACTGTAGAAAACAGTGGGATTTTAAAATACTTTTATTCACTGTCCGTTATATTAACGATGAAGTAGAATATGAAGAAAATGAACCACAGGTTTTTAAGGCATGTAGATACAATATCCATAGTTTGATCATATGCCCTAGGGTTATACATAATACACTGATTCAATCTTACCTGTAGTTTAGCCTAAACTGTTGCTTTTCTGAATTCTGTACAGACTTCTATTAATTTTTTTTTCAGGGTAGTGGAAGATCCTTTCCCCATCCCTCTTCAGCCGTTGCCACTAAATACGCCTGCATGGGCGCACCGTCTCAGGAACTGTGAGGTGGGCCACAAAGAATTCTGACTTAATGTTTTATCATCTAGCTCTGAGATAGTGTTCCTATTCCGTGAAAGGTATATTTCATAGCTGTAGAAGTGTTCAAGCTTCCTGTTATATAGTACTGGTACTGCTAGTACACTTAAACACATAAAATGCTGTGAAATCCCTTATTAATTTGAGAATTTTAGAATAACTGACCATCAACAGCTCCTGAAGTAAAAAAAGTGCTGAAAACCTGGTACCTTGTAGTGCTGGGAAGAGCCATTGTGTGCCATATTAGAGTTTGCTTTTGAACTACAGTGCAAACTTTGCTGACTTCTGCAACTGTTCATGTGGTTTGTATTATCACATAGAGGTCAAAATCCATGTGACTGGCCAGTGTGAAGTCTGAGACTTAAAGCACCCTAATATCAAAATTTCACTAAGGATTCCTGTTTTAGATATTCTTGCTGATTGGGTTTTTATTTGTGTGTGTCCCAGCAGGTTAGGTTATATGTGCTTGTTTTCTCTTTTGTTAAAAAATGCTGTCTTTATGCTCTGTGATGGCTTTTGACCTAAACAGAACTCTTCCTTTATTTGCATATTGTTAGATGTTTGCAGAACTGTCCTGATGACTAGGATGCTATCAGCAGCTAGAATGCATCATAAGTCACTTAACAGGAAGGGAGGGGAGATGGGAAGTTTCTTGAGAGATCAACTACCCCTTCCTCCTGCTACCAGGCTCTTCCTGATAGATGTTTATTTTAGTTTCTTTTAGTACTTTTTAAAAGGAAAGCTCATACTCTCTAGCTGCCTAATCTCTTTAGATGTCTCTACCACTTCTTTTTTTTTTTTCCTAATGACTTGACCACTGATAACTAGAAGTTGCAGTTTGAGGAACCTAGACATTGAATTTCTTTCTGTATCTGCTTAGAAACAAGTTTTAAATTAAATATATTCATCTATTCATTTTGTGTTATGCCATTTATTTAATACAAATGGTACCGTCCACACTTACGTCCACATATATCTTAAGAAGTCAGAAAATTAATAGCATGAATTCTTCCATGGTGGCGATACCATTTTTATAGAATCAGTCCCTTAATTCAGTTGGCCAGTTAGCTGATAAAGTTCACTGTGTTTTTGGCACTATGTGGTGTATTCTTTCCTCTCTTAACATCCATGTGGCTTATCCAAATCATTTATTATTGGTGTCATATTATCAGAGGACTTACTATCTGCCTTGTCTATCTATTACAAGAAATTTCATCTGCTGTGTTTTAAAATTCACGGCAGCATTTATAGAAAAGTTCTTGTTTCTGAAGAAAAGGCAATAGAAGTAATGTCTGTTTGAATGTGTTCTGAAGACACAAACATCTCCCTCTGCTGTTCAGCAGAACCGTCGCCTGTGTGCATTAATCCTCCCTGACCCACCGGAGAGAGCTGGGATTGTGTGTCCCTTTGTTTGGGCACAGACTACAGACACTGGGATTTTGAGGTGTCCTTTATCTTTCAGGTGTCAATGTTTTGTTACTAGTAACAGAATTGAAGGGTCCTACTGGAATCTGGAGATCCAGTTTGGAGAGATGCGAGTGAATATGTCAGCTCACAACTCCACTCTTTCACTTGTTTGCCAGAATTGAAACAAAACAGTGTTGAGGTGTCTGTGTCTCGCACAAGGTGTCAGCAGGTGAAGCCACTGCGCTCCAAAGGGCAGTGACTCCTTTGGCAGTTAGTACTGTGGGCAAACACAGAGCGATAAAAGCTGCAGTCATCCAAATTATCACCAAGCTCTGTGTTTGGTGTCGATTCTCTGACTGCCTTGAAATGTTCAGCTTACATTGCTGTGTCTGGACTGCAGAATTCCTCTGGTACCCTGTTGCTGTTAGTTTCCTCAAGGAAAACTGCAGTCTTGGTGTGTGTACTTTGGGGTAAGCTTTTATGTACCTTTGCTGAGGCAAGGCCAGGGGAGAAAGAAGGAATTGCTCCTTTTTTTGGCTTGAACCTTGGAGTTAAAGGGCTGGAGAGCATGCGATTACTTCCAGGTAATGACATTGTTACAGAGTTAATTTAAACACAGTTACTTTCAATAACCTATTTAGTTTTCATTGGTCTGATCAGAATGCATTTCCTTCATGTATCAGCCTACTGAAACAAAATGTAATTGAAAACTGCATTAATTAACTATGCAAAATTAAGTTAATTTATTTGTCTGAAGATGATAGTCTCATTTGTCCTTTTTTTCCCTATTTGTGAACCTTGTAGAAAGCAAGGATCTTAGGTGCTGTATGATTTTCTTCTGCTCCTCCTCCTCTCCCCCCATCAGTTTGGGAAAATGATCTAACTTGGGCAAAAGTAAAGCCAGATTAGGACTGAGTGCCTTAACTATTTTTGCTACTTTTCTGGCACAACAGTTTTATCAGTCTTCTCATCTCTCTAGAATAAGGTCAATGACATATTTATAGTGACAAGTGTAAGATATGGGGAAAAACCCCAGGTGGTTGTGTAGCATTTATTATATGCAGTGATGCCGTAATCCCTCTTCTGAATGGCAGCATCCCAGGTTTCTGTAAAGAAAGTAGTTCTCATACTTCTCAGGCTGCTTTGCTTCTCCTGAATTTTTCAGATCAAGTTTTGGACAGAAGTGTAATTTATAACTTCTAGCAAAACCACTGCCAGTGTCTCTTGCTCCCCACAGCTGAGTGCAGCCTGAGCAGACTTCATTAGCTGCTGCAGCAGGGCCTGCAGAGCAGTGAGCTGCGAGCAGCTCGTGTCTCAGTGACTCACACCCAGTGCACACACAGCCCTCCGTGTCTGGCCTTGCACTAGCAGCAGCACTGTGCTGCCCCAGTCCATTCACAAGATCTTCTTCACTGGTTCTTCGTTGACTTTAGGTCTTGCTAACCACAGACATTCTGTTTTTCTTAGATGAGTATGAGGCAGGTTTTAAGTAGTTGTCCCTAAGGTATCTGTGTGATAATCTTGGAGAGACACTGCTGCTCCTTTTGCTGTCAGTATTATTTAAACATCTGCCTGTTCTGTCACTGAAGGTGGCAAAATAAATCTATCAGACCTTAGTACTCATTCACCATGTGTTTGTCCCACAGATACACTGTGAGACTGAGCTGGCAAACTACTCTGGCTGTTACAGCTGGTTGGCCAGCCTGACAGCTGCGTATGAACAGAAGGAAGCGTGGCATTCTGAGTTTGGATGGGAAGTTCTTCCTGTCCCAGTTATTTTGTTGCTTGCTGACTGGCCCTGGTAGACCAGCACTGAATCAACTGTGATGGCATTGAGTAGCTGGATAACTACTTTGAGTCAAGTTAGATGCACTTTTTGTGGAGTTGCCCAGAAGTTAGCACAGTTCATTGAAACCATCATTAGTTTGCACATGGCAAATCTGGTATAGTATGTTTCTGTGTAATGTTGAGAATCAAGAGTGCCTCAAAGATTGGGAGGGGTGCTGTGACACATTCTGTTCTGAGTTAGTGTGCTAAGTAGGTGAGACAGTTACTGGTGGTGTGGGCAGGTGCATTCTGCTCCAGCTCAGTGCAGTGTGTGTGTTGCAGTAGATGCAGAGACAATTATTAGTGATTCAGAGATTCTCTATGGCAGTCAAGTGAAAAAGTTCATCTAATACTAATTTATCTAGCCAGTGACTGCAACTGAAGTGTGTGTTGGGAGTAAACCACAGGAGTGAAGTTGTCCTCTGAAAATCAGAGTTGGCAGTGACTGTAACCTTTTCAGGGGTTCTTGGTGTTGTTAGGGTCTTGAATGGCTGGCAAACTCCTGACCTCAGTGGGGACTGCTCTTCTGTTAGATCCTTTGATAAATCTCTTTATGAGGCTACTACTGTGGGCACAAAAAACATGGAATGCCAAAAATCTGGGCCTGTGTTCTCACCTGCCGGAGTCCCTGACTGCTTTTGTGTTCTTGTGTAATGTTCAGCAGTCAGATGGGTGAATAATCCTATTATTTCCCGTCCTTTCCATGCAGAGAATTGGGGACTCGTACCGCGGCTATTGTGTGAGCGAGACAGAGTTAGAGAGCGTTCTCACGCTACACAAGCAGCAAACACAAAGCGTGTGGGGGACGCGCCAGTCTCCAAGCCCAGCCAAACCCGCCACACGGTTGATGTGGAAATCTCAGTATGTCCCATATGATGGGATCCCCTTTGTCAATGCAGGTAACTAACTTTTATTTTAATAACTACTTTCAGAATTTCAACATCAGCTCCCAACTGGCCATAAAGAGGAATCTTTATGTTGTTCCTTAGTTTTGATAAGGTCAAGACACAAACATTAAAAAAGGAGCAGCTTGGGCACTGCTGTGAGAGTCTGAAGGAGTTTGTTTCCTCTTTTGTGTTTTCTTGTGATTATTTCCTTTTGTCCTTTGGAGATTAGCTAAGTACCATTTGATGGGGGTTCTTGTCATGAGGTCTTTAGGTGGAGGTCCCATCTGCTCTATTAGTACATGAAAGTTCTCGTAAGGGTAAGAGCTTGTTCGGTTATTCTTGCCTCACTTGAAGATCTTTTGAAGAGTTTGTTCCACAGGAGTCAATAAACTTGCAACCTTTAAAGTAATAAATAAATTCAAAAAGACAAACAAGCAGGAAAACATCAACAGATGTCAGCAGAGAGAATTTTGGTGTTTGGGTTTTTTTGAAATGTACATGCAGACTTCACAGCTTGGTAATTACATATTTAGCTCATGCAGTGCATATGTGAAATTACCAAGAGTTTAATTTGGATATAAAATGAACGGGCTTTACTTGCTACATAGAGAAGATGAGTGACAGGAATGTAGGTTATGTTTGGGATTTTTTTCTTCTTTTTTCCCCTGAAAGTTACTGAAAAAGGGAAATGTTAGCATCAGTTTTAAAGCTTCAGCCATAAACTGTGAGATAAAAGAAAACTAAGAATAAAATCAAAGCAACTTACCCTTTTTTTTCCCCAACATGTGTATGAGACATTTTTAGTTTCATCTAGATCATTTGATATCTTATGGAAACACATTATGTGGCTGTTATAATACTTCAAAAGTTTCTGGGTATATCACTTGTGGCATAGGCAGCTCCTTGCCTGCATACCAGAGTACACGAACTATAAATAAAAGATAACTAAACGTGATGTGAAAGAAATTTGGAAGATGTTCCTTTCTTGACCTCTTTAATGCTTTGCTTGTCAATCCCTTTTGTTAGAGGTCTGACTGGAAGAAGTCAATTTGAGTTGAGAGCAAAGCAGTATTTGTTTGAGCCTGTCTGTTTTTCTGTGGGTGTGCTGAAACTGTGTTATTTAGCAGTTAAGATTTCTTAACTGCAAAGCTGAGCTTTTGTGGGACAGCATGGTCTGAGAGAAGTGTTGATTTAAGCCAGGAGGCTGGAAATGGCTGCTGACCTTGTCTTGTGGTTTGACCCCAGCTGGAAATTGCCACAGAGCTGCTCACTCATTCCTCGATGGGATGGGGGAGAGAATTGCAAAGGTAAAAGTGAGAAAAATCATGGATTGCGATAGGGACTGTTTAAAAGGTAAAGGAAAATCCACACACACAAGCAAAGCAAACTAAGGAGTTCACTCAAAACTTCTCATCCCCAGGACAGCAGGACACCATAGTTTGTAATAGTTACTTGGGAAGACAAACACTTCAACTTTGAATGTCCCCCCCTTCCTCCTGCTTCCCACAGCTCTATGTGCTGCACACGATGCCATATGGTATGGAATATGGCTTTGGTCATTTTGGGTCAGCTGTCCCAGCTGTGTCCCCTCCCAGTTTCTTGTGTCCCTCCACCTCCTCATTGGTGGTGTGGAGTGAGAGGTAGAAAAGACCTTGACTCTCTGTAAGCCCTAGTCTGCAGTAACTAAACATCCCTGTGTTATCAGCACTGTTTCCAGCACAAATCCAAAACACTGGCTACTGTGAAGAAAGTTAACTCTATCCCAGCCAAAACCATCACACCTTTGATTTCAGCTGGGGATTTTCTCAGTTGTTTTGGGGCTTCTGCTTTTTATGTTTGTTACCAGTATTGTGCTCCTTTGGTAATTTGTAAGATTTCTCATCTTGTAAAGTATTGGTACTCATCATGGCAAAGTCCAATATTTTGCCTTCACATATGTTGCAGGAGTGCTGTGAGGTGTAATAAGTTTGAGAAATGGTTTAAAGTGCTCTGTGTTCTTACATGCTGGGAGAGAAGCATTTGCACTGTATTTTCTTGCTAAACCTGAGGGTTCTGCCTTCTGAAGAGTCCGATGGCAAACAGAAATAACTGCTTCAAAACTCTCATCTCTTCTGTAGTTAGTATTTTACTGTCATGAATTCAGTGATTGCTTGAACAGAGTGTATTACTTTCTATTTGCAGGAAGCAGAGCCATTGTCATGGAGTGCCAATATGGGCCAAGGAGGAAAGGATTTCAGCCCAAAAAAGCTGGTGAGCAGGAAAGCACCTCTGGCCAGCTGTACAAAGCCACTTGTCCAGCAAGGTAAGAATTATCTATAAAGCTGTAAGAGTGACTGAGCATCCTAAGAAAGCATTCTTTCTATGAGCCATGACAGAGCAGTGGTTTGGGGGTAGCTGATACTCACTGTAGCTCTTAGCTTTATCTCCTTGATAACTTGAGGTTGATACTTGTTTAGAGGTAAGGAGGAAATGCTGTCCTGTTTGACTGAATAAGGCTGACATTTGATAGGTTGCCTGGGTGCGAAGTAGCAGTACATCACTCTGTGAAATGCAAGTGGGATTTGTTATCTGCCTGAGCATTAATGAGTTATTATGGTGTCCTTTAGTGACTATTTCTGCTCCTAAAACTTTGTCATCTTATTTGTTGTTTCTTCTTCGGGCTTTTAATTGCACTCATATCAGTGAATCATCCTACTTTAGCATGTGTCCTGTGTGCTGAAGGAGTTACAGTTCTTCCTGTTCACTGGGGATTTTCTCCTTCTTCAACACTAATGGTTTTTTCCCTCACCCTTGAGCATTCTCCTGGGCGCTTGTTCAGTTTTTACTGAGCTAAGAGTGTGTTTAATGGATAGTTGCAGCTAGGTCTGTATGTGCTCAGTTCTGCATAGCTGGGTGAACTGCAGCCTGTTCACAATTGTTGTGCTTTTACAATACTGAGAGACAAGGGCTTTTGCTGAGGAGTAAAATCACTCTGGCTGAGTTGCTTCCAGACCAGAACAGAAGTGTGTCTGTCTGCATCCTTATCTATTAATGCATCCTTAAGAATTTTACAATTCTTGTAGAGACTCCTCACACCCTCCATCACTGTGCTTGAACTTTTTCTGTATTAATGCCTGATATGAAGTAAGTGGGATTTTTGCCTTTCCCTTCCCAAGGACAAAGTATACTGATGGAGAATTTTTTTTATTCCTCCTTGGAAGGATCTATATTAAAAAGGTTCAAAAGTTTCCAGAATACAGGGTTCCTACTGACCCTAAAATTGACAAGAAAATCATAAGAATGGAGCAGGAGAAAGCATTCAACATGCTGAAGAAGAACTTGATAGATGCTGGTGGTGTCCTCAGGTGAAACTTCCACTTTTTTCTTTATTTTCACAAATGAAGCGGAAAAGAGCAGTATTTTAGTAGGTCTTCTTTTTCTTTTTTTTTTTAATTTAGTCACTTATTAATAGTAAAAAAATCCACAATGTCAGTTAGACTTCTGTGGCACTGAAGTATTAATTTGGTAAATGTGTTAAGCACTAAGCTATGGAACTTCAGCAGGTGTTTCCATGCAGGGTATTGACAGTAATAGCTGTATTATTTTGGGTTTGATCTAGTTCATTTTGCATTGAAAGGTGTGAGAAGGCCTTGAGTTCTGAAACACATCTTCTTGCTCAGGGGCTGTAAAAACTTGTCACTCTAACTAGGTTGTTTGTAGTTATCAGACTGTTCCCCCAAGACACTAATATTTTTTGCCTTTGTTTGAGAAATGTGTGTATAAACTCTCTCCTTCTTGCTAGGTGGTATGTACAGTTACCTACTCAGCAAGCCCACCAATATCATGAAATGGAAACTTCCTGCCTCCCTCCTTCACCATCCCATCTTTCTATGTTTTCTCCTGAGGAGGAGGAGGAAGTTGTTAGAGATGAGAACAGTACTTTGCCTTCTCGACTTCATCCTCAAGTGGCAGACAAGATCCGAGAACTGGTGTCTCAGGGAATAGAGCAGGTCTATGCAGTGAGGAAGCAACTAAGGTACAGAACTGTCTGCACTGCTCTCAGTCTGTAGTGCTATATCTACTTTTGCATTTGATTAATTTGGTTTGCAACTAAAGGGCAGTGCTGGTGCATTATTGAATCTAATTCCCAGATGTCATGAGACTGTTTTTCCCAGCTGTTGGTATCTTTCCATATCATTGTAGATAGCCACTAAGAGCTGCTGTACTCTTTAAAGTTGCTTGAATAAATGGGGGTTTTAAATTCCAAACTCTGTAGCAGATGCACAAGGAACTGGCTCAGAAGATCATCTAGCTTACTTTTGTCTTGTCATTGCAACAAGGGGAGGGAGAAGGTAGCAGTGTCTCCTAACAGCGGGAAATAGCAGAATATATTTAAATATGTGTATTTTAATGTCCTTTAACATATGACAGAAAGTATGTGGAAAGGGAATTATTCACACCTGATGAAGTGCCAGAAAGACATAACCTGTCCTTCTTCCCCACTGTGAATGACATCAAGAACCACATTCATGAAGTGCAAAAGTCCCTAAGGAATGGAGAGATGGTGTATAATTCAGAAAGCATCCCAGCAACGGTATGTTGGCCTTTGTATATCTTTTTGATTTTGGAGTTAAATACTGGAAATCTTAATTTTTACCACTTAGCCATATTTCATCCAAAATTCTCTGTGACTTTATATTTCCAGCAGCAATATTTTCAGTGGAATCTCTGACTGAGCCAAGATTGGATTAAATGTGAATAAAACCTTCTGACCTTATTTGGTATTTATCTCATCAGCATTAGATTGCTGATAGTTGGTTGATAAATTACACAGTACTAGCACTTCTTGATGACTGCATGAACTGGAAGCCATTGGTGTAGAAAAATTGACATGTGGCATAAAATTTTATTCATGGCTTTGTCACTGTGTTTTGAAGAAGTTACTACTACTTTTCAGTAGCTGAAAAAATGGGGATGATGTGTGTCTCAGGTGCCATCTAAATTAGGATTTACAAAACATTTTGAATGTGTAAATAGTAATAAATGCACTTTATAATAAGTGAAGTAAGTGTGGAGTTGATTCTTCCAAATGCTCAGTAACTCTTAAGTCTTGTTCCTTAATTTTCTTCCATATATTGAGTAATAAAGGGTACACAGTGATGCTAGTTTTCCCAGTTATGAGACTGACTGCTGAGAAATTGCTGATTTAAAATCAGCTTTGACAAACAGTGCGGTTAAATCATGCTGTGTCATCAGTCTTTTCCCTCTTCCTGCACTGCTGTAGCCCAGGCAAGTGAGTGTGCTTGTCAGTTAGCCAAATGGTTTGACTATTTTCTAAAGTCATGAAACTGTCTTGAGCAGATAAAGCAGATAACCTTCCTGATACAGTGCATGTTTAAAAATCTTTTACAGTACTTTTTTTTTGTGAATCAAGAGCTCCCAAAATGCATATTTATAAGAAAACAAGCAAGTGTAGTTTTAGACACTTTTCCTGTCAGTCCTGTTTTGAACCTGTGTTCCTGTAGTAGACAAGCTTGCACGCTTTCTAAGAACTGAGATCTTTTTCCTTTCAGCTGCAATGGACCACGGACAGTGGGAATGTCCTCACAGAAACAGTGACTGTTGCATTTGCCTCACCACCTTCAGATGGTAGGACTGTGTGTATAACCTGTCTGTCTCCAAATGAGTTTTATTAGCTATGGCACAGAAGTTCAGTTTCCTTCCAGGGAGGTTGCTGTCCTGTCCTTCGCTCAGGTGAACTTAAGAAGGATTATTTTGCTATAACTATATTGGTTTACTTTTTTTAAACTATTTGACTACATGGTTTGAAAAAATATACATAGTCATGATGTTGTTGGCAGAAGTATTAAAATTATAAATTTGGCTTTTATTTAGCATCTTCAAGCAACCAAAGATTTTAATGGGATGGTTGTCTGGAAAGAACAGTTTGCCTTGGATGAAGGTGCTAATAACACCTGTTAAGAGAGAATTAAATTACTACTGAACAGATATGTCTGTCAGGGGACACAATATCCAGGATCCAACTGGGTACTTGAGTTCCCAGATGGTTTGTGCTTCACATATGCCTAAATGTCGTGCTGAAAGGGACTTCAGTGCACATTGAGACTCCTGCTTCTCAGAAGTCATTGGTTTGATGAGTTCCAGTGCTAGGATCAGGCACTGAACAACAGGCATTGTATTTCTCTTGTTGGAATTGAGAGCAATCTTTTCCATTTTTCCTTGATGCTTAGAACAGAAATAGAAACACATGTGTTAAGTGACAGCAGGGCTGAGAGATGTGCTCCTTCATTTCTTTGTGATATAACTTCTTTATTAATGTGGCACCCACATATCATCTCTTCCCATTGCTGAGTCACAAAGTGTTAAACTTCTTCCCAATCTGTTGCAAAACCTGAGTGTAGATATGGTAGATTTCTAGATAAACTTACTTTTATGCATTCTTGGTCAAAGGACTGGTTTTTTTAAAAATTTTGTGCTGTTTTTCCTTTGTTGAAAGGGAGTTCCTGCTACTATTACTTCAACTTCAAAACACGTACCAAGACAAAATACAGATGTTTGTAACTAGATCTACCTACTACCCACACAGTTAGAATTACACATAGGCTAAGATGTTCTGTTGGATTATGGTGGCTGGTAATAAATTTAAAGTTAGATTATTCTACCCTTCCCACCCTTGTTTCAAGGATATTTTGTTCTTGTGTGACACCAAAAAAACTTTTCTTCATATTTGTAGATGCTTTCCCCATCCTTTGCTTAACAGGTTTGATGTGAACCTCATCAGAGCTCTATCCCTGGATTTTAGCAGGAATATGATTGAAGTGAGGTGGAAGAGCCTAATTGTTTGCACACATTCAGATAATGCTGCAGACTTCACAGATGTTTTTAGTCTCAGTAGCAGAGCCAGCTGGTTTCCCCATTTAATTGAAACATGGTGGTGGGTACATTTTGTTCTAGACAGCTGACAGAGAAATCTGCAGGGACCAAAGGGGCACTGCCATGGTTGTCATGTTCAGGATTTACTTGTGTCAACAGTTATCCTGTGGTTCTTGCCTGAGGACGTCCTGATGTGTTTGTGTCCCTTTCCCCTTAGGCCAGGGAGTGACGTGGGCCGATTTCTTATTTGTTGTAGCATGAATTACAAACCCTCAGAGATTTGGCTCACTGCATGAGTTCTCCTCAATGACTTGGTGAACCTGATTTATGTGAAGCAGTTCCATGTACACCAGTGCATTTACTGTTAAAAAAAGGCCAAGGTTGGGCTCTGTTTTGTTTGGGATTTTTTAACTCTTCCTTCAGCTGCTGCTGCAATGGATTAATTTGAACTGAAAAGCATTATGTATGCTTGGTGCTTTTAGGGAACAATTCCAGTGTTTACAGCTGTGAGAGAAAAAGAGGTTAATTTTTAGACTTAGTTTGAACAGTGTCCCTCTTTTTTAAGGAAGTCTTGTTTCTTAGGAAAAAAAGAAATTTGCAATGTGAACAGACTTACTGTGCTTAAGCTTGCATGCCTATGTTAATATTGCCATTACTGTGTTTTTATGGAGAGGCACAGGACAGTTATGCCTTCAACAGCTGTGACAGAGCTCAGTGGGGATGACTTCTAGTATGAACTGAGTGCTGGAGAACCTTCAGAAAGAGACCAATTCTTGCTTTCTTTGTTTTATACAGATAATTTTCCTAAGACAGAGTAGCCTATCAAATGTGTAAACATCCTTTCAGTGACATACTGAATTTAACAGGAAGCAAAAGTATGGTATTTGTTTAGTTTTCTGCACATGTGAACCAGCTCAGTGAATATAAGCAGAAACTCTAATTGCAGCATGTCTCATCTCCCCTTATATGTGTGGGTATGTGTTTGTACACATTTCAACACATGTTTATAATAGTATTACAAAAAAGAAGCCTGACTTCCTAAAAATGAGCTCTCATTAATGTTTGTGAAGTGGTAGCAAGAGAAAACAACACTGACTTTTCAAACTACTCTTTGTATACATATTTTTTTTAAATTTCGACTTGTGCCAAATGGAGACAACTTTGCATTTAAGAAATCAGGCAATAACAGAACTTGTTTGTGCAGAACTCCCTATCTCCCTGTGAAACAACTTTCTTTGTAGCAGGTAGAGAAGGAGTGGAACTAACACCTTTTTTCCTGGGGGTGTTGCTGTAGAACACAACCTAGGGAGAGAACTACTATCTCTTTCTGCATGTGAACATTCACATATGCATATGGGATTTCTGTATAATATTTAAAAGAGTCTAAATATTTGAAGTACTTGTGTTCAAGAAGATTTATAGATTTGTATGTATATTCTGGTCAGTTACGATAGTTGAGTCTGCAGATCAGTATATATGTTGAAAAATCTACCTCCACTCAGATTGCTGGAAACTTTTTCTATGATTTTCTGATGGAAAGTGTTTTGCAATTGACCATTCTCAATTTTTTTGCGTTCACCAGACTAATCTGCATTCACAGGGCAAGTTCTTCTTTTACCTCTATAACAGTGAAACTGAGAAGTAAGAAGCTGAGCAATGTCTACTTGTGTCTGCGTAAATCTTAATCAAAATGTTCTGGGTGGCTCAAACAGGAAATGGAATGACCTCATGAGAAGTTTTCTTGCAGAAATTGTTACAAGCGAATCGCAGTTTCCACAAACCTTCAGGAAATCAAGTCCATCATTCTTGCGTTAAATAAGAATTTTGAGGACCTGATGTAATCTGTAGGCTGAACAACCTCCAGATAAATGGACTTTGTATGATATTGCATAGGAGTTACTCTAATTTCACAAAGATGGGAAGGGAGTGGTGAGACAGAGAAAATTTCCTGTGTAGATTTTTATTTTGGAAGACAGTCCTTTCTTTTGATACCTGTCTATTATTAAGCCCTTACTGAGGTATAGATATTGTCAAATTATTTGCTGCTTTGCTAGAAACATTTTGACTTTTATGTTATAACTACAAATTCAAAGCACAGCGTAGGGTGCAATTACTTTGTTCTCAAGAACAGATTTATTGGTGCCCCTGGTTTTTGCTCTGTACAGATGTGTACAATCTTCCTGCAATATTGTCTTTTTGTCATACCTAAGCTTTCTTTAGCATCCAAGTTCTGCAGAGAGAACAGCATATATATATATATGTGTGTATATATGTTTTCTGTATATCTGTATTGAGACTGAAGGGAGTTTGTTTGGTTCACAGGGGAGGCTTTTATTAAACAGACAGAAGAGATTTGTCATAACTGTCTGCTTCCTCACTTTGGCACTGTAGGGAGCTCAGGAGGGGAGTCAGTCATCACCAAAGCAGAACCCAACCAGAGCGGGGAGTCCTTGATACCAGAAACAGCTCAGCTGTTGTCTTCACTCTCTTCACTTCAGCCCAAGATATTTGCACAACTTCAGGTACAGTCAAGTCATTTACAGAACATCAAACATGCTGTGCTGGAAGTGCTGGAGGCGAGCTGAGAACAGCAAGTTCCCTCTCAGCTGATCCCAAAGAGTAGCTGGGTAACATGGACTTTGAAGTAGCTGTGAATTCTTACTCTGGTTGCTCTTGCATGTCACATTTAGCATATTGCTGTGGTGCAGGGGATCCCACTACCACCTTTTGACACTTTGAAGTTAGGGTCTCTTGTGAAGGCAAAACCAAGAGGATAAAGGTAGTGGGTTTCTACCTCAAACCGAGTACCTATTCATTTTCCAAAGGGTCCAGTCATTTCAGAATGAAATGCTGCAAAACTGCAGGGAGATAAGGCAGTCTTGTTTATTACTTTTAAATCCTTCTCCAGCCTCTTAAGAAAATATCTTAAAATCCTGAAACTGCTGTTAGCCCAGAGCTGTAAACTTGCAGGTTGAAAGGCTGAAGAGGGAGGGATAAGAATGTCATGCTAAAAGAGCTTCTTCTAAAGCTCATCTCCCTTCAAAAGCTGGCTCTCTTATCCTTCTTCCTTGACTACGTTGAAAAGCTGCCTTTGTATTTCCTGAAGCCCAACAAAATGCATGATCTTTTCCCTAGAAATACAGTAGTAAGATTCTGTTCTACTTGCTGTTTCCCTCTCTTCCTGAGGACAGCCTGGCTCCACCTCACACCATCTTTTTTAAAGCAGTGTGCTTAGCTTATAGTACCCACCTCTTGTGCGAACGTGCAGTACTGGGGAGTGATCTGAAACTGAATAGCAATCCAAAACTAGAGCTTTATGGTCATAAGCAGTCCTCTAAATGCTGCTGGATTCCATTGTCCTAATTGTTTTCAAAGACATTTTGAGAGTTGCTGGGATTGAATGTTCAAAAGATATAATGAGTAGGAAGTCAGAAGATATGTAGACAATACATGCTGTTAAGCGCAAACTCCTTCTGCTGTAAATACTGATGTGTTGGTACTTCTGCCTTCTCCTTCACAGGGATTACAGCTGCAGTCAACATTTACCTCGACAAACGGATCAACAGCCCTGATAGCTGTAAATAATCATTCCCCTCCCAGCCCTGCAAGTCTCCTGGATTCCCTAGGGAGTGCAGTAACCAGCCATTCTCTAGCACTTGGTCAGGGGCAGAGTCTGCAAGCAGGTGCTGGCCGACCACAGCACAGTGCTGCTGCGCCTGCTTTTGGGACTCTGCCTGGCTCTGATCAGAGCCTGCTTGCCATGGGCCAGCTGGTACCAGCCGGAGGAGGAGATGACTCCAGAAGCCTGGAAGGAGGAGTGCATCAGATTCTCCTGGGAGATGTACAGACTATTCCAGTACGGCTTGTGGACAGCCAGCCAGCACTTAGTAAGTTGCGGTTTTCTCAGTAATATGTAAATATAGAAAATACAGTGGATTTTGTTCTGTGTGTCTTGAAGAAAGGAGACAAATGTGTCGACAGTGGGGAGCTCCAACACAGACTTCTTTCAGCCAATTCTAATTAGTTTTTACTGCTAAAAAAAGAGGAAAAAACCCACAAACCACAATAAATTAACAAAAATCACAAAAAACCCCCAAATTTATTTTTTGCTGTAAAAAGATGCTAGTCACTTTCTTTGACCATGTACCAACTTATATGTTAAGCACAGTATTTTTGCCAGAAATCCTAATATTTAGCTATTATTATGATCTTCAGAATTTTTTTTAGGGAGAAATAAGAATAGAAAATAATGAATATTGAATCTAGTTAGAACTTTTGGAAAGAAATATGGAGGGTTTGAAGACTTCTTTGTTTACACAATCCTAGCAGATTTCTGAAAATTTTCAATAATGTTTTAGCAGTATTCTTTAGTCATCAATATGCTTTAGAAGTGATCAGATAAAATTGTATGTAATTGCTGGGAATTTCAAACTTCTGTTTGAAAACAGTTTTTAAAAAATACACAATAAATACCATAAATAGCTTTATGTGAAAACAGAAGGCTCCTTAAAACCATTGGTATCAAATATAGATACAGCCTTTGAGTTCTCAGCCATGGGACCTGATTGGGAATGGGTGCTTGCATTCTCACAGATTGATTTTTAATTCTTGGTGAAGAAGACCTGTTTGATATGGAGCACATAGAAATCAGTACAACATGGTCTTTCACCTATCCAGAGACTGAAACATTAGTGTGCAATGCTTTATTATTTCTATGTTATCTTTTCTTGTCATCTATGACTTCTAAAAAGATGACTCTTGAGCAGTTCTGCAGGAATATGTAGGTAAAGATGTTCTAGGTCATAGCTACCCCTTCATAATGACATAGCAATAATTATCTCCATAAGAACCAATGACTTTTGCAGGTCAGCAAAACTTTATTCCTTTTTATTTCTTCATGTATTCTTGTATTTGCATGTTCAGAATATTACAGAATTTAATATAAATTAAGGGTGGAGGAGGAAATATACTGAAACTTCTATGTGTTAAGGTAATAATGGATTATTTTGCTGTGGCAGTATTGTCAAAGTTAAATTTAAGGCATTTTATACTTGTACTCAAAAGTTTGTGTCATTGCTTTCTATTTTATAATGTGAATTTTCTCCTGAGAAATTTGAATTTTACTTCTCTCCTGAGAAATACCTTTTTTTCTGGGTAGAAGAATTTCAGAGAACCTATCAAATGTTTAACCATTTGTTCAGTCTAGATGTTGATGCCTCTCAGAAATTTTTGTATGTGACAAATATCGTGAATTTTTTAAGAAATGCTATTTTACTCAAAAAGAAGTGTCCAATTGTGCCTGAAGTGTAAGTCATTCTCTAAATCAATGTGCTTTAGAGCTATTTCTTTCAGCAATAGCACCTCCATTTGTCCATTCCCCTGCAAAAAAAAAAAACCACCTCACAAAAAACCCCAAAAATTAAGATGGTAGCTTTATTTTTCCATGGGAAAGAAGAAAGACATTTTGTGTAAAAGTGATTTTATATCTCCAAACATTTTTTTTTTTTTTTTATAAATTGGTTTAAATATTGTTACTCGAGGAGGGCCTTACTGCAGTAAATTCATGTCAACTTGCAATGTTTTAGAGCACAGTAGGTGACATAACTGGCTGTCAAGCTAAAAAGCAGTAAACTTCATATATGCCTTAACTATTAGCTTGAGTTCCTGAAATATTTTTCTTTTAAATGCACAGTTATTTGGGCTGAAGCATTGTCAATGGAGTTTGAACCTCAATGTTTGATTTTTGTTTTGTTTTTAAGCTGAAGAAAATACAGAGGGTGTTATTACCTGTGTGAGCCAAGTTAAACAAGAACCAAGAGAAAAAGTATTTTCTATGGAGACAGATAAAATCAGAGACTGTCGNGTTATTACCTGTGTGAGCCAAGTTAAACAAGAACCAAGAGGAAAAATCAGAGACTGTCACAGTTCCTCACCATAGTTCCTCACCTTCACCTGTGAAGCCTGGAAGGATTTTTCAAATTGGAGAACTCTAAATGTCTTGGAAGGAAAGGCAGGTGCTCTCAAAGTACTGCCATTCTTTTTTAATTGTATTATGACATTTGGACTAAGCATATTTTAGAGAGCAGTTCTGACAGAAAGCTGTTTTGGTTTGACTGATGTGGCTCACTGCCAACTCCAGGTCATTCAGTTGCCCTGTGGAACACCACCTCTCTCTTCTGTTTCAAGTTTTGAGTAATTTGGATTCTATCCAAATGGCCCATTTTGTTCATTGTTTCTGAAGGTCTTCCACAATTTAATTCCTTAGCTTTAGAATGTGGATCACAATGCTGGGTTTGCATTTTCTCCTTGAGACCCTTGACTCCTATTGCACTACAGAGACCATAGAATCTGTCAGCTCCAAGATCACAGAATCCAACAGCAAAGTGGATCAGTATGGCAATGGTTTTGTGACAAAAGGAAGGTCCAGGATGCTAAACTTCAAAGTGATAAAAGGACGTGGATGCTTAAGAAAATGCAACTTTGACCTGATCATAATGTTAATGGTGTGAAGATCAAGGAGAGGAGAAAGGTGAGGTTGCCAGGTGAACGTAAGGTTGTATGATAAAGAAAAGTGTGTGAATTGTAACGGTGAATGTTTTTGACTTGACATCTTTGAACTTAAGTTCTGACTTTATAATGAGGTTCATTGATGCATGCAGCCTTCCTTTGCAGTGCTACTGAATTTGCAGTTGGTCATAACAACTAAATGCAGGAGTCTTTTTCATGAAACATGATTGATGCTGCCATTTCAGCTTATCTACCTCTTGCTTTGTGCACTTAAAGCTATCAGCTCAGACAAATGTGATTTAACCTGCTGTTGTTCGTGATGTAGGGCTTGTGGATACATTCCTAACAAAGAGAAGCCCAAGAAAACAAAGGTAGTAATCAAAGCAATATGTCCAAGTGTGCTGTCACCATAACATTCAGAAAACAAACTCATCTTTTTCTAAGACTAATGTATTCTAAGTATTCTAAGACTAATGTGGTCCATACAATTAAAAGAGTTACCAGGAATCTTTAGAAAATTGAATGTGATAAAAATTATTGTTTAGTAATATTTGAGTCAAAGCCATAGGAAGTGACAAGCTGTCACACATTACACTGAGCTGTCACGTGTGACAGACGTTTCCTTAAGAGAAGAAATTGCACCTACAAATAGCTTGGAATCAGCTTAAAACTGTAAATGAAATGAAATTGATACCGACATAGATATCAAGTTAAGCAATTGCATTGTTTGCTTCAGATGTTGAATTCCTAGAGCAACACTCAGAGTAGTTTTTATACAGCAGTGGGACCCTTTCTGTTATTAGTTCCTACTAAGTGGTTGAGAGTTTGATCACAAAATTAGAGGGTATTTTCTGCATACTGTAGAAGAATTCAGTGTGAGGACTTCTCTCTTTTTCAGACTTGAAAACAAAGAACCCCAGAGGCACCAACAAACAAAAGGAAAACTATTAGTTCATTTATGTGGAGAAGAAAGTGTTATGAATATTATATGAACCAAAATGTTAACATTTTAAAATTGTTATATTTAACTTGCATTCAAGCATTCACAAACATCTTCTAAATAGTGGCCATTAAAATTTATTTTTCATTTTCTTTTGAGTATTTAAAACTAAAACCGAAGTTGTGCATTGAACTTGTGTTCCAAATGCCTTTATGTGCAACATCTGTTTGTTAGATGCTATATCTTAGTCTTAAAGTATATTTACTTCTCTGAGGTTTACTAACATTGTAAACACTATTTGTTTAAAGCTAATGTTTATGGGTTAGCTCCCATTAGAATTTCCCAACAGGATCATGCTCTTATTAAATAAGAGCCAGTATTTTATCATGCAAGTGCACAAAAAAATCTCCAGTTTTTTGGAGCCTCTCATATTTAATATCTACACTGACTTGTTTTATGGTATACTTTACTCATTTCTGGCTAGAAAAAATCCCACAAGACTCACCTGTGGGTGTTTTTAATTTGGTTGGGGGTTTTTGTTTTGTTTTATTTGTTTGTTGGTTGGTTTTTTGTTAGGTTTTTTTTGCTAATTGTGACAATATCTCCCAAATGGATGTTCTCTCCTGCAGTCTTAGTTCTGGACACTCAGCCAGCAGTCACCTTCTCTTTTCCAGCTCAAAAACTGCACACCAGAATGAGTATCTCCTTCCATGCTGCTGTATTTCAATAATCCATCACCATCAGTTTTTTTTAAACTAATGCATTCCAAACTGTATTCTCTTTCCCTATATTGCTCTTTTTTTGAGAATTTTTCTTCATTGCTAAGAATGCTTCTTTTCAAAAGAATAAATTACAGCCAAAGATTACCAGCGAGAGCTTATTTCCGTTTTAGTTCTCTTCAAAGCAGACAATACATTTGTGATTGGAGTGAAAGCTTAAGGAAGGACAAGTTACATTTCCATCAGTTCTTGCTCAGTTCCCTCATTAACAGTTCTGGTTTTTAATGTGGTTTTTTCCACCATGAGCTACAGTCTCATCCTGTGCTGAGCAGTATTTCTGATGGTATTTCTGGTTTTGACCTAGTGCTCACAGCTGGAGGAAACACTCTTTTAGTCCGTCTTGAATTGCAGGCTCTGAAATGAATTTTGTATTCTATCCTGATTTGTGTGGTACTCTGAAAACAATAGAAGAAAAAGTTGGAAGAATTTTTAAAAAGCAATAAAGAATTAGTTGATTTTAAAAGCTGGAGATTAGACTTGCAATTCTGTTTATTGAAAAATTTATTTTAAATGATTCTTCAGCCAATACTCATATTTTTGTCTTCAGTTTTCTTCATTTTCACAGAATTTCAGTTCTTTGTCTTCCAAATACATATTTTAGTTTATTACTATGTTGGGTTTTTTTTTAATTTAATGTAATCTTTCTTTTTCAAAGTTTTGTATGTTTTACATTTGTTTTGTGCATGTTGCTAAAGGAGGAACATGAACTCATCCCCCATGTCCAGTCTCTGTATTCAATTTAATACCTTTGTTCACTAATATCCACCTAAATTTTACAGAGAAGACTGTTATGTATCTGAAAAAAATTAGAAGTAAATGCTACCACTTTCAATGGTTAAAGTTGTTTAAATAGAATATTCAAGGCTGATTTTCAGAGTAATCTATGTAGCTTGATGCAAAGCAGTTGGTTATTACTTTGTGTTGGAATTGTAGATGTTTTTCTTATGTTTACTTTGTTTTCTTGTGGTTGTTGTGTGCAAGCATTTATTTTGCAAACCTAGAATTCCTGACCTTGAGCACTACTGTAAATGAACCACTGTTTCTCCAGTTATCCTTGTTGTTGGTTGTCTGTAAGAATGATTGGTTGCTTTACAAGAAGAGCTGTGCTTTCTGTATGGGCATGAAAAAATAACCTTTTGGTAAAATATAGAGAAGGTGTAAAAAGATACACATCCATAGCTGTCATTCAAGGCTGGAGGCCTCTTGGATAGAAACCAGTACTGGTAATGAGTGCTTTTTGTGGTACAAAATTATTGCAGTTTCTACAAAATTTAGATGCACAAATGTCTGTATACGTATGTGTATATATATTTTTTTTCTATAGTAACTTAATGTATAATATTCCTATTCAAATGTAAACTTCTTGTTCTTTTCAAGTAATGGTCTATTTTGTGACTATGGGGGCTCATGGGGAGAAATGCAAGAGCTCCTTCAGGGCAGTGGATTTTAGGGGTGATGGAGAACAAGTAGGACAGTTCCAGGAAGACCAGGTGGAAGAAGTTCCTGAAAAGCAAGGATCCTGCTGGGAGGGCTGATGGGGACTGTGCTGGGGGGAGGCTTTGGGGTTGAGAGCCCAAAGGCTCAGTGCAGTTCCTGAGTCTATCCATAGTCCTCTATACCAGTAGTGGATAGCGTGAGTTCATGGGAGGAGTTTAAAGGTGTGGAATAAAAGGGAAGCCTGCCCTGCCCTTAAAAACAAAAAAGCTGCTTGAGTTTTGGTGAGCACTGGAGGCAGATGAATGACTCCCCATAGTCTGAGGTGCCCATTCTTAGCTTCTAATATGAAGAAGAAACTAATCATGGCGCTTCAGCCCAGGGCCGTAGACTCTTTTTCTTTACCTGTTAACCAAGGTAAACAAACCTTTTCTTCCCAACTGAATTACCCTGCTGCTTTCCTCATCCCACTGACTGCAGGTCAGTATCTGCCCAAATGTCTCTTTCTTCACCCTTATTAAGGCTTCCACAGAAATCCCATGCCCTCAGGCCCTCCAATTCCCAATGTTTCACTGTTGGACTGTTGAAGGAGCTGCTGAGTTCACTGCACAGGTAAACACTGGTGAGCTTTGCCCCATCAGTTTTTCTCCCTCCTTCCCCACGATCATAAGTACATATGTTCCTTTAAATTGCATTAAGTTTTTTTACTTGCTTGCTTAGGGATTTATAATCATTACTGGGATGAATATGAAGGAGCCCCATTTCACAGACCATTTACATTCACAGCAACTGAAAAGGTTTGATAAAATAAGGAGGAAAGGGCAGTTTCTGCCAGCTGTTAGGGCTGGCCTCTTTCATACCACTTGAATTCCTGATTCTGGCTATGGATAGTAGCTGCCTGTTGTCTGTCTGTTGGCAAATATACAATTTTCTCCCTTAAGCCTATTCAAGCAGATACATTCTCAGATGTTTAGGTAGGAAGAATCTGTTCCATTGGGGATAGAAAGCATGATATAGCTGAGGATGGTGCTGGGAAAAGTTACAGCTCTTTATGGGTCTCTGATGAGAAATCGTCTTTCATCTGCCCTGCCTTTCTGAACAAAGCTTTTGTAGGAATAGACTTCAGAGCCTATCCCATCAGTAACAATTATCTTCTCTCAGCAACAGTGCACCTCATTAATGAATGAAACAAGCCTTGTGTAAAACAGGTGGTGTTGATTTTTTAGGTCAGAAGCGATCCAGCTGGTCTATCCAACAACAGCACCTAAGGTATGATTTGGGGAGAGAAGGAGGGGAGAGCAAATAACAGAGGAGTGTATGTGCATGCTTTTTTTTTCCAATATAAGCTCTTATATCTTAGTATCTCATTCAATTTCTACTGTACATGACAAATGACATGTTTATTTTCTGAAGGGATTTGATGTGTTTTCTGGAAAGTCTTCAAAGGAGTGATCATAAATAGTACTGCTGTTTCATACAGAGTACTAGTGCATGTTTGTCATCTGAGACCCATCCTGTTCTTGAATAGAAGGGGTTTTAGAAGCACGGAAAGCTTTATGAGGACAAGCACTGAGTGTCCTTGTCCTAAGGAGTCTACCCTGGACAGAGAAATAGGAGCTGTGGGAGTAATTCTCATCAGTAGTCTGTCAGCCTCTGATAGAAGAAACCTTGCAAAAAGCATGTATATTATAGCCTCTTTATGCAAGTTAACTTTGGATACTTAATGGTTTTAAAATACGTATGCATACATATATATATATATGTATGTACCTCAAAATAAAATGGAGACAAGAGTACAGTTGTTTGCATGTAGTTCTTTAATACTGTTTTAATTACACTTAGCTGTGGTTAAATGATGCAGATATTTTAGGGCACATGTAATCAGATCTTTTAATGTGGATAATTGGAATTCATGCTTTTACTGCAACCATCCTTCGCTCTCTGCAGTGCAGCTCAGTTGGTCATTTGGCATGTACTGGCTTCTGTTAATGACATTCTGCCTATTTAAACAAGACCATGCTGTTCTAAGCAAATTAAATTTCTCACTCTTCCTGATCTTTTTTCTAATAGGGGTTGATAAGGCTCGTCATGAAAATCTGTTTGTAGTATAGTGCTTTCATAAGAGTTGATTTCTGGGTCCTCTCTAGGAAGGAACTAGAGAGCAAAAGCTTACATGCCATTGGATCTGCCATTTGGACATTTTTCTAATGTTCTTGGATTTCTGTAGCAGGACGGTGTCAATACAGCATAAACTGCCACTAGAATAAATTAAAATTTAAACTCTATCCCTTGGTCAAACATTGACAGTTCAGTGGCTCCAGGAAAGATCGTAGGAATACTTCTGCTCTTTGGAGGACAGTCTCTGTCTGTAGATACTATTTAAAATGTGATTAGGTGTGGCAATCAAATGGCAGTAGGAGAGCCAGAAACAGAGACGTGTGTGTTGGCAGATCAGTGAGAGAGGGAGTTCGGTCCCAGTGTCCTTGTGCCACACTAACACTCTCTGTGCTAGTCCTGAAAGCACCCTTGAGAAACAGTGATTGTGTGCTGACATGGCTGTTCTTTCTGCTTGCCCACTCAAGAAGTTCTACAAACCTTCAAGGGACATGGAGATCATGAAGGCGTGTAAGATCTTATGAGAGGACCTGCAGGAATGAAACAGAGGAGATTAAAGTTTGATGACATAACTTCTATGTAATGCACTTTTCTTTGGTGGGAGGAAGAGAATTTTCCAATAGAGAATAAAAGTAAATCTTCCTTTTCAGAATATTAGTATTTTTGCTGACTCTCTCTGATCTGCTCGACAAGATGTGTAGCGTTTGGACAGATCTCAATGTTTTTATGAGTGTGTCCCAAAATGTTAATGAATACTTACACATTGCCATCTTTGCATGTCATACTGAAACTGTAGGCCAGTGGCATCTCCTGATTTTTTACTGTCTGTGTGCATTTTCTTAAAGTAAATGAAAGCTTGTTTTATAAAGAAACAGTAGAGAGCTTTTATCCAGAGTTCTTTCAGGTATATACTTTTTACAGAGTAAGCTTTAAGATAAAATTAACAATGTTGTATATTTCTAACCCTTTAATAACCGAAAATAACCAAAGTCTTTTCACTTTTTTTTTCTTTTTATCCAGAACATGAAGCATTCCAAACTACCCCTCAAAACCACCATGCTGAGAGCCTGAAAGGTTTGGCACTTTTCTTCCTCTGTAGGTGATCTTCCATCTGTGCTGTAAATCACTGTGTTCAGTGTCTTGCTATAACACCAGAATCCATAGTTAAGAACTATCCCATCACATGAGGGCACTTTTTCATTTGCATGATCTACCTGGTCACTTGACAGTGTGTAAGCAACAATATCTGCAAACCATAGTTTGTTTAATAACATCTGTGTCACATCAGTTCTAGATGTGGCGAATTTTCTTTGTGCGTGGAATTTGCATTGGTGTAGTGAAACCAGTGGTGTCAAAAATGGTCAAGTCTCACGAGCTGAGAGCCTTCTGTTGTGAATTTGATCTTAATCTGAGCTCTGTCTGAACTAGGAACAAATTCTGAGGCTATGCCCCTGTATTCTGCAGTACTTGTTGAGCAGAAGAAAAACCTTCCAGCTCCCAAGAACAGCTGCATTTGTGTTTCTGCCTGATGCAAAGATGCTCATATTAATCTCTTGAAGGATGGCTCGTGGAATTCTGCTTTCCAGCTTAAGGGAAGATACAGTGTCTGTGTATGAAAATTTGATGGACAATGTACACAGAGAGTTGGGAGCACCTAGAACAGTCACCCTCAAGCATGCTTAATTTAGGAATAGGAGCTGGTAGAAGGAATAAGCGACTGAATATCATGGTAAAAGTAGGCATTCTTGCTCTTCACACAGCACTGCCCTTACACAATACTTTTTCTTAAACATATTTCTTGACAAGCACTGGTCAGCAGTGAGAAGAAAACAAATCTCAATTTCTCCCCAGTGCCAGCTTATGGTTTAACTACTTCTGCAAATTAATCACAAGCTGGGCCTAAAAATCTATCCTAGATCTAAGTTCAGTTTTGCTTTGTCAGGTCACTGTTAAGTTACATAAATTTAACTTTTTTGCATAGCTGTTTCTCTTAAAGCTAAAACTAAATGTGAGAGAGAATTGGAAATTACTTGTTTCTTACAGAGGACACTTCAGTTCTCTGAAGTGTGCAGGTGTTTGCCCCTTGTCTTCCACTTTTATCTCTTAGTTCACTATGTCTTGGCTGTTTTCTCAGGATCACTTACCTCTGAGAGTACTCCAGATAACTGTCAAGAGACCAGAGAAGAGAACAGAAGAGGAAGAGAAGTTTGCAAAAAGCTGCTTGCAGGAGATAGAAAGCTCTCAAAGTTACAGCTCGAGATTGCAATTTCTTATGGCTGAAATGGCTCACTTTAGATGGTAAATGTTTTTTTTAATATGCTACTTTTTAATTGTTGATTTTGTTACTATTTATGCTCTGAGTTTACATCTAATAAAAGCTAGAATGGTAATTGTGTATGTTTGCTTTTATCTTCAGTGCACTAGTTACCTTCTGAATGCAAACTGGTCTGATAACTCCATGTTTTTGGCTGTTGAAAAAGCTGTTACCACATCTGAGGTGTTCTGTACATTGAAGGAGATGGAGAAAGTGGGAACCTTCTTGACTTTACTTCTACTGAGAACAGATGATCTGTGGAAAGAGGGCTTTACCAGTTTAAAATCAATATCCTCACGATAATTTGGTGGGTGTACAGGTTTTCCATGTCAGGTGCTAGTGCATGTCTGACTTCGTACATAATACAAGCCATAAAATTACCTCTCACTGGCCTAGCCGTATTTTTTGTTGTCTCCTACCACTGTACTCATACTTACTGCTTTTTGGGAGTGGGGAAATTATTTTAACATGTTCTCATTTTCCACTTTTCTGCCTTTCTCCTGTTGCCTCTTTCTCATACCTAGAGCAGCACAGAAACAAATTTCTCATT
The DNA here is from genome assembly GCA_013398955.1 of Callaeas wilsoni. Lineage (NCBI taxonomy): Eukaryota > Metazoa > Chordata > Aves > Passeriformes > Callaeidae > Callaeas > Callaeas wilsoni. Next base: position 17,629 of record VWPU01017029.1, on the reverse strand, counting down.
TTAAAAAACTTCTCGATCCTCAGTTTCCCATGTTTTGGGGTTTAACTTCCTCTCTGCTTTATTGTGCTGGAGTTTGATTTCTTACATGACTGAAATGTAAGATATCATTCTGTGTTGTTTAAGGAGTGGGAAGTACTGGGGTGAGCTCCACTACCCCCTTCATTCCAGAAGTCCTCAGAGGAAGCACCTGCCTCTGGTTCTGCTCGTGCACCTGCGTCTGCACACAGGCCAGCACAGGCGCAGAAGTGTGCTGAGGAGAGCAGCGTCTGGCGCTGTGCGTGCCAGCACGTTATCAGCACAAAGTTACTGCTGTGAATCCTGATCAGGCTGTGCGTCTGCCCCGTTGTGTCCCCACAAACGACTCTTTGGGCGCAACTTGAAAGAGAGCACAGGAGACAGCCAGGGAGTTCTTAATGTTCAGCTTCTAGTTTGTGCTTCTGTCTTGAGTTCAGGTGCCCTGGTGTGGGTGGCCCTGTGCAGGACGCAGCTGGTTCCAGGCAGCTCTGCAATGGAGCCACCACGGGACACGGCTGAGCACATCGGGGAAGCTGGGGGCACATCTCTGGAGGTGTCTGCAAGAAAGGGCACACTGCTGCATGGCAGACAGGAGTGAGGAAGAAGGTGCAACAGTCTCTGAGCACCAAGGTCAGAGAAGAAGGAGAGGGAGGAGTCGCTTCAGGGGCTGGAGCAGGGTGTTTTCCCTGCAGACCACAGAGGATCATATGCCAGAGCAGGTGCAGATTTTTCTGAAAGAACTGCAGTCCATGGAGAGGAGCCATGCCAGAAGGACTGCAGCGTGTGGAGAAGGACCCATGATGGAGCAATAGAAAGAAGCTGTTACAGACTGACTGCAACCCCCGTAATCCACTTTGCCCTGTGTTGCCTTGGACAAGGGGAGACAGAGAAGTTGGGGGTTCAAAGTGTCAAGTTGAGTCTGAGGAAAGAGGGCAGCACAAAAGGAATGTGCTGTTTTAATTTGCATTTGTTTCTCAGTGACTTAATCTATTTTAATTGGCAATAAATTAAATTAGTTTTCCTCATATTGATTCAAATATTGAAATTTACATCTAGACACAAGTCATGGTGGAAAGTCCTGATTTCTGTTTGATCACTGCAAGTCACTATTGCCTTTAATTTTTTAAATTAAGACACAAAATTGATCAAATTTTAATTTTTAAGAATTCATTCTGTATGAAGGAAGCAGTGTACCTTGTCTGAATCAGGAATTGCATTTCTGGATGTATTCTGATTAGGCCTTTCAAGTTCAGCTTACCTCTTCACTGGAGTAGATCTCAGGTTGAGAATTAACTCAGGAACGTGTCTAATCCTTTACATTTCAGCTGAAAAAGAATACCAGCCATATTTTTACAGGTTTGAGCATGGGAGAATCATTCAGAGGAGAGGATGCTGCAGCAGTAGATACTACTTTATCTACTTTGGTAAAGCTGTTCTTACAGGTGTTAAGGGTGTGGCATCTTCCCAGTGTTATGTCTAGCAGTGCTTCAGAATGGGGCAAAGTTTGTGGTGAGTGGCGTCTTTGGTGAAAGTGCTGTTCACTTTGGGAAAAGAAATAAGCAGAGTTTGGGAATGAGATTTATATTCTTGTGCTTTTCAGAGATTATTTTCCTGAATAAGAAGGGAACTTCCTTTAGAGGGTAAGTTTTATATGTGTGTTCTTACACCACCTTTGGAAAATACCTGGCACTGGACACCAAGGGCATCTAGACAGGATACTAGGTGACATGACACACTTACTGGTTTATAGTGGGGGCACTGTTTGGAATACAAAACTGATGGACAGCTTCTTAACATTAGCTAAATTAATCTTTTTTCTTCCCCTCTATTCACATTTCACTATAAAGGGAAGAGTCTCTGTTAAAGGGACCATGGTGAATTGTTAGTTGTCCATAAAACTGTTCATGGTGGATGAAAAGGACTTCTTTGATAATGAATTAGATGAGCTTCAGAAGGAATTGCACTGTCACTGTAACTTCATCAAGTAATTTCTTCCAATGATGTCACTCACCATTGATTATTATCTTGCTGTTTATTTGCTGTAAAATTTATTTGTTAAGCTTTTCCAGCCATGTCAAGGCCATAAAAATAATATATATGGCAATTCTCTTTTCTCTGGAAGTTTTATAAAAGGGAAAGGAATTCCTCATTTCGCGTTTAGCCACCAGCTGCTCTGGAAAAGTCCATGACTATGTGTGTTCCATAGCTACCAAAAAATCCTTTGTGCTGGAGTATTCCATAAACTTGTGATTTTTCCTTGGATCAGGCAGAATGAATTCGACATCTTTAAAAAAAGAAAAAGGCAGACTACACTGGAACCAAATTTAGCATCTTCAGGAACTATGACCTAGGGTTCATCGCTGCAATTGTAAAAAGATTGATGTTTTCATAGTGAAATGGTTTTATTCATCTGGTTTAATCTATGAACAAAAGTGTCTTCATTCCTCTTACTTCAGATTTCCAAACTCCTTTGCAAAATGAGAGATGGCTAGTGAGATTAGCTAATAACTGCAAAAATGAAAAAGTTTCACAGTGGACAAGTGCTAACAAAATGTACCATAAAGTCAGCCAGCATAATTAACATTAGTAAGGCAAGATCTTTCAGAGATTACCCACAGGCTGATACTTTTGGTGGTACACTGATGTTTATTGTGATCTTGCAAACAAAAATAATGTTTATGAGCCATTGCAGAAAGAACTGGGAAATAAAGCACATTGTAAAATGCTTGTGTGTGGTGGTTTTGGTTTCTGTTGGCTTTGTCAAGCTTTCACTTGGTGTTCCTTCCTTTGTGTAGGGTCTGTTTTATCTGATCTCTTATGTAGAGTGAGTTACAATAAGTTAATTCTTAGAGCAAAGACACAAGTACTTCATGGCAAGATATGATATTTCATATATTTTCTAACAAACAGTGAAAGTTGAATATTGTTGATAATTATCAGAAGACATTTGAGAAAGACTTCACGTTCTGTATTCACCCTTTTTTCTGTGTTTTGGAATTGATGAATTCCCTTTTCTTTGAGAGTTGTCAGCAGTTGTTAGCAATGAGATGACTATTTTGAAATGAGCTGTAGCTTCCTGACTGCAGCTGAAATGGTTTCAAGTAGGGAAGCCAGGTTTGTATTTAATTTTGAATGGCCAAGATTTCCAAAAAGAGGAGACACTGGAGCCACCTCTGCACTCAGAGAAACACTACTTTTTGGGCATAATGTTACAAAGATCAACAAGGTTTCCAGGTAAATATACATCATAGCCAAGTGCAGTATGGTGTGAGGCAGTGATGCTGCCTGCTCTGAGATGCCTGGAATACTTTGTGTTCATTATTCATTGTCTTGCTGCTGATATACTAGTGAGATGATAAAAAGAAGAGAGTCCATGATAAATGTTTCGTTTAAACCCAGAAACAGAAGTAGCAGCTGGCATATTTAAAATTTTTACACAGGTGAGTGTGTTGAGGTATTTGAGGAGTAAAAAATTGTTGGCTTTTTTTTTTTTTTTTTTTTT